>OY728141.1:1339948079-1340133079 GCA_963277665.1 Viscum album
GTTGGATGATGTACATAGATTGACATCCTCCATTCACCAAGGAAACACACATATGTGTCAAGATCTATAAGAGAACTATTGGTGGGATAAACTAAAAAAGAAGATCACTAAATATACCAAAATGTTTTAGGTATGTCAGCATGTGAAGGCTAAAAGGAAGATGTCTAAGGGGATGATGAAAACATTACCCACACCAACAAGGAAATGGTAAAACATCACCATAGACTTTTTCTCCAAACATCTAAATATATCCAATGGAAAAAAAATTCTACATTGTTTTGGATCATCTTACAGAGATCGGACACGTCATTATGACTTGATGGGATTTCTCATTCAATCAACTGGCACAAATATATATTAGATAAGTGGAACGAACTATTTCAAATAAAGCCTTTATCACCACTAGAAAAGGGCATTCACAGTTCTAGAAATACACTATTAACCAAGGTTAAGATAGGGGTCTCCTTTGTTATTCCTCAAAAAATTGCTGATAAAGGACCCTTTTATCAGTGCTAAAAAGCGCTGATAAATGGGTCATTTATCAGCGCTTTTTTAGCACTGATAAAAGATAAGAAAATATAAAAAAACAAAAAAAATATTTCTGTAATTCGGGAGGGGTTTCAACAGTGCTTGAAGCCCCCATTAGAAGTGCCCCCACCACAACCCGTATGCCCCAACCCACATGCCCCCACCCACCCTTTAATAGTGTCCCCAACCACACTTTAACAGTGCTAGCCTTTATTCCACCTGCACGCATGACCTGCCTCCCCAGGATTCGATCCCTAGAGCTGCTGTATGTGCACCTAACCCTTTACCACTCCACCATATTGGTTTTATCATCATTTATTAATATATCAATTTATTTATATATATATATATATAGTTATATTTACTTGTTTATTAATATATATATGTATATTAACATTTATATATATATATATATACATTTAGTTATATTAATATATATATATACTTGTATATTGATATATATAGTTATATTTATATATTAACATATTTATTCATATCATAGTATATATTTGTAAGATTATTTTTAAATAAATTTATATGATATGAAATTTTTTGTGTCTATAAATAAATAAATACATATATTCAACACACACACACATATTATATGTGTATTTGTAAGTATAATTATACATATTTCTATATATTTACAAATACAATATATTAATATGTATATACATTTATATGTTTAGAATATATAGATAATATATATCAGTTTGTCAACATAGATGCACACAAATATTTATACACACACATACACATCATATATGTATATATATATTAATATATTTTTATTTTAAATAAAATAGATATTAGTTTTATATTTAGATAAGAATTATATATTGAGAAAATACTTTATATGTAAATATGTTTAATTATTTATTTGTAAAATTAAATTTTTAATCGATGAATATATAAATAAATGTGAATATATTATTATAAAATGATTATAAATGACATTATATTATGAAAAATGATAAAACTTGAAATCCCTAATATCAATATAAATGTAACCCCTCATAATAAATTCAGTCCGTAACACCCGAGATTTTTATGTGTAATATTTTGTTTTTATATCATCAAAAGAATCTTTCACTACAAACTTTCTTGGCTTACTTTACACACAATCACGATCTTCCTCGATAGCTTGGGTCGTACGCAATACCGAGTTTCACTAAACAACGATATGGTATTAAAATATTATTAAAACTAGCCGTTATGAATAGTAATAACCACTTTTTAAAATTTTATTAATTTTATTTTTTAAAATGGACTTCATTTTTGGATTCGGAATACCGAAATTAGCCTAGGGTGAAATTTTGGTATTTTTCTGAAAACTTTCAATTTTTGATGAATAGTGAAACCACTAAGTGGTAGGATAAAAAGTGAATTTTGCATAAAACGTAATTTTACCGCTTCTGTGAATGGAATTTCGAAAATCCGACAGACACGGTTGATATCAGTGAGTAAAATGTGGTTCAATGAGATAAAAATAATTTTTTGGTTAATAGTAACCTTTTACTTTTTTTACCACGGTTAATAGTAAATAGGGTAACTAAAGGTAAATATGATATTACTATTACCCTAACACATGTCCTAATTCTATTGGATAAGTATAATTCGACCAAAAACAACCTTATGAATAAAATATGACAATTTAGGCCCACTTGGGTTAGATTAGGACATTTATTATTAATTTATTTAAAGAAGGGTTAAAATAGTTAAAATCAAAGTTTAATAAGTAAATAATTTTTAATATGGGGTTATATATAAGATAAATTCGACTATAAATATTCATTAGAAATCTAAAACTATTTCCTACATAATGGTTTTTTATTTAGAATTTTTAGACATTAAATAAGTTAATTTATTTATGACACAATTATGATGCAGTAATTTTCTTATTTATGAAATATTGACATAATTGATATTATAAACACCAAAATAAATGTAATTTGAGACTTTTTATGAATTACAAAAATTTTATAGGTTACTATGATATATTAGTGTTGATTTAATCAACTTGGTTCGAACATATAATTCTTTAATGGCTTTCACAAAAATCATATATCAAATAGTGTCAAAATTGACACAAAATAGTTTTTAAATAAAATATTATATTATTAATTGTTATTTTATTCCTAAAAACCTAAGGTTCGGCCAAATGACTTAGATATGGATATATATATTAATAATAAACAATTTGGGGTTCGTTTGGCATGTTATAGTAAGTGTATTAACCATATAGTGAAAGAAAACAAAAACACACGGTAAAAGTTAAATTATTTAACTTAGAGTTAAATCTAATTGATAAGGTTAAAATAATACCCTAAACTTGTCTAAATCCTATTGGTTGATAGTATTTCGACCCATCCCCACTTTATCTTCGAAATAAAACCCTTTGGAACCATTATAAACAGATTTTGACTTTAATATAAAATAATATTTTGAGATATTCCTAAGGTGCCCCTCTCCTCCCTTATAAAAGGGAACCTCCTCCCCCTCCTCCTCACACCAATTTGAGCACTCAAGATCGGCCAACCCCTGCAATTTTCTCCTCTCCACTTCCCTAGAATAATCCTAGAGGCCCTGGTCTTCTTCAAAGACCAATCTTAGTTCCCTATGTGGAGGATTCAAAGATGGGTTCCAAAGAAGAGGTAATATCCATTACCGATCTTTTCAATTTCTTTCTTCTTCAACTTCTTCTTCTTTAGTTGTTTCATGACAAAGTAATAACATCAGTATTAATTACATACTGATATGTTATTATAAATATGAAACAACCCTAACTCACCTTCTATCCATCCTATGGAAAAATGAAATCACCGCGCGTGCGTACGTACGGAATACCGTCTCCACGCCGTGGTGTAATCTATTTTCCACCATCACCTTACAAGGATGGGTATAATGGTGTAATGAGAAACTATTTATGATTATTATTAAGTAATATTGATACTGAAATAATATATATACTCCAAAACAATTCCACGATCATAGGAACGATATCATCACTCGTGCGTACGTACGGAATACCGTCTCCACGATGTGATGCGACTCGTTCTACATGATCATCATTACATAGTAATTATATAAATTAATTGAATGAATAAATATGATATATGTTACACTAATACCATTCTGGATATAATTTATCTATAACCTTAAAAGAAGAATAAGAATTTATTCGACAAAACACGCATAAGAACAAAAGGCAATAAAGACCCGAGTAACAAGGAACAATGAAATATTACTAATAAGAAGTTAAGAATATGACCATATATGATATCATATCAATATGTATGATTCTGTAATAAGTCAATAACATTATTTAAACCATTATACAGGAGCTTCGGACATGTACAAAGCAAATCAGACCTAAGGTAAGGGAAATATCACAATCTAATTTTTATCCAAGATTGTTTATTCATAAGTATTTACTGGGTTGTATTTTATCATCCACATCCATGTTCCCTCAATATGTAATATTGTTTCCATCCACTTACAATAGTTTAAATCCAATTTTACCCTTCGGTGAGTTTTTAGTAAAGAATATGAACGGAATCTTTTGTCGTTTTTTTGTACGAGGTACTTTTTGACTTTTCCGAAAAAAGTACGAAGAATGTTTTTTAACTTATACAGCATGAATGGATTTTTAGAACATTATTTCCAAGAAGCTTCCTTTACAATTTTTCAAGTTTATTTTTAATCAACTTATTTTAGTTTATAATTGTATGACATGTTTAGAAAAGAAAAGTGTTTTTGATGAAGAAAGGATATTTTCCTCAAGAATGGAGTTTAAGTATTTTATCAAAATTATTTTCCATCTAAGATAATAAAAGGGTTCTGTTTTTATCCCTATTATTACATGGATTTGATTATGTTGTGTTGGAAATATTTTTATGAATTCCTTTATCTTATATGAATTGTTTTATGATGTCATGTTGTTTAAGAATCCCATTTTTATTACATGGGTTACGCTATGATGTATGGTTTATGATTATGTGGCACACATAAGAAAGGATTCATTATAAGATGGGTGGGACCTATATCTCCCTCCAATGCATTGGGTAAAGATTTTATATCTCATGAGATAGACATGGCTGGAATGGTAGGTTATACCGGTTCAGTGAAACAGGACTGGAACGAGGGTGACTCGGTTCAGAAAGGGACTTTGTCCACTAAGATAGTCTGGCAATGAGTCATGACTGACAAGAAATGATTTTCCACGATTATGTTTGCATGCCACAAAGATTCAAGTTTCATGTTATGATCATGGGGATCTCATTTTCACTTCTATGATTTATTCCATGTTAAGATATTATGATCTCTTTTGAAGGATATGATTTTCAAAAAGATATGATATGATTTTTATTTCCATTATTTGCCCTTGCTGAGCATTTGAGCTCGCCCTTTTATGTTTTCTTTTCCCCAGGTCAGGAATATGGATATTAATTAGAATATGCTAAAAGGGACCCTAGATATGATGAAATAAATGGGAGACACTGTAGAAGATTTATGAACCAGTTGTTTATGTTTCCCAGTTTCTAAAGACACTATACCTATACGGTCCTTTGTGGTTTTGTCATATGTTGTAATAAGTGTACTTCAATTTTGAAGTATTAACAATGTATGTAAAGTATGGACCGTTATAGTTGGTATTAGAGGAAAGGTATAGTCAACCATTGGAAACTAGGATGTGAAAGTCATAGTAAGAACCCTAAGGATAAGTCTAAGAATAGAACACAATCTTAGTGTTTTAGAAATGGCCATGAATACCCTAGAATAAGACCTTAAGTGTGAAATTTTATCCTTGATTATGTGGTTTTCCTATTATAATTAGTGTTGCTCACACTATTCTTCTTGGTTTTAGTCAATGGCTGGAACCCGAAGGAACCGTGTTAATGCGGAATGCGATGGGTAATGCAATGATTGTCCCCCTGAGCAACCCAAAGATATGGGAGCTGGAATGCAAAATCTTGTAGCCATGCTCACACAACTTTCTCAAGCTATGAATCATGCAGGACTTCCAAACGAGCAAAGGAAGGAGCAACATTCTATTGAATCCTTCATGAGGCAGCGTCCACCTTCTTTCAGTGGGTATACTGATCCATTAGTTGCTGAACAATGGATTAGTACTACTGAAAAGATATTTTCAGTTCTTCAATGTTCTGAACATGATAAAGTCATGTTAGTAGTGTATCGTTTGGAAGGAGATGCTGATCAATGGTGGAATCTTATTAAGAATACGAGGCAAAGGGATGAAATTGAGTCTATGGAATGGGACGAGTTCAAGAACTTATTTTTCAATACGTACTTCCCTCGTATTCTCCGAACAAATATGGAGAAAGATTTTCTTTAACTGAAGCAGAGGGATGATGAATATGTTGGTACCTATGAAGCAAATTTTACAAGACTTGCAAGGTACGCTTCTGGTTTTATTATCCAACCTGAGAGTAAGATCGATCTATTCTTTAGTGGCTTAAAACCAAGTCTTCGAAGGGCGTTAGCCATAAGGGACTTCAATAGCTACGAGGAAATCGTTCGATGTGCTCTCAAAGTCGAGATGGAGATTGGAGTAACCCATTCGTCACCTGAGTTTGATAAGAAGAGGAAGATGGAATTCAAAGGAAAATCTAAAGAGCACACTGAAAAGAAGATGAGCTTTCCCTTATGCTCAAAGTGTGGAAAGAAACATGGAGGTAGTTGTCTTAAAGGGACAAGTAAATGTTTCAAATGTGGAATGGAAGGTCATCGGGCATTTGAATGCCGCGATAATAGGAAGAAGATGTCTAATGATGCAAACAAAGGAAGGGATACACAGAATGAACCTACTACACTTCAATGTTTCAAGTGCAAGGAAATGGGGCATTATGCCAATCAATGCCCAAATCCAAGGGTTGATGATGATGGTCGACTTCAACAAAATCTTAAGGCTAAAGACAAAGGAAAGTCACATGCAATTTCTATCAGCGATGTGGAGTACGATAACGAAGTGGTGAAAGGTACACTTACCATCCACTCTAAAGTAGCAAATGTTTTATTTGATTCTGGATCCACCCACTCTTTTATTTCTAAAAAATTTTCTAAGGGTATCATCGTATTACCTCAAAAATTAGATGTTGAGTTTGCTGTGACAACACCTAATGGCACAACAGTCGCACCAAAAGTTTATAATTCTTCTCCGATCGAAGTTTGTGGGAAAGTGCTTCCTGCGAATCTTGTGATCCTTCTTTTAGTGGAATTTGATGTGATTCTTGGCATGGATTGGCTTTCTCTACATGGAGCTCATATTAATTGCCAAATAACGGAAGTCGCATTTCATATTCCAGAGCAATCTACGATCGTGTATCAATGTAAGGATGAACATAACCTTCCAGTGGAAATTTCTTCCATCTTATGGGTATTGATTCCACTAAATGAAGGTTATTTATCTCAAATGGTTTGTGAGAAACTCACGATTAAGAATATGCCCACTGTACGGGAGTTTGATGATGTATTTCCGGAGGTATTACCGGGTCTTCCACCAAATCATGAAGTTGAGTTTTCAATAGAACTCGTACCGGGTGCTTTTCCTATTTCGAAGACACCTTATAGAATGGCCCCAATTGAGTTGCAGGAATTGAAGAAGCAACTCCAAGAGAATCTTGATAAGGGATTCATACGCCCTAGTGCGTCACCTTAGGGAGCACCTGTTCTATTTGTTAAGAAGAATGATGGATCAATGAGACTCTGCATTGATTATCGAGGACTTAACAAGATCACTATCAAGAACAAATATCCTCTCCCACGCATTGATAACTTATTTGACCAACTACGCGGAGCTCAATAATTTTCCAAGATTGATCTTCGTTCAGGGTATCATCAATTAAGGGTCAAAAGGGAGGATATACCAAAGACGGATTTCCGTACAAGGTATGGACACTATGAATTTATAGTGATGCCATTTGGTCTTACTAATGCCCCTGCTATCTTCATGGATCTAATGAATAGAGTCTTTAGAGACTATCTTGATCAATTTGTGGTAGTCTTTATAGACGATATTCTTGTCTATTCAAAGAGCAAGGAAGAGCATGAAGATCACTTGAGAATTATATTGAATACCCTGAGAAAGGAGAAGCTTTATGCCAAATTTACCAAGTGTGAATTTTGGCTTCAAAAAGATGAATTTTTGGGTCACATAATCTCAAAAGAGGGGATATCTGTGGATCCATCAAAAACAGAGGTTATCGAAAGATGGTCAAGACCAACAAAAGTAACTGAGATCCGAAGTTTTCTTGGTTTGGCTGGATATTATCGACGTTTTGTAAAGGATTTTTCACGATTATCTAATCCACTCACCAAGTTGACTCGGAAAGGAGTTAAGTTTGTTTGGACAGTGGAATGTGAAGAGAATTTCAAAGAGTTGAAAAGAAGGTTATCCAGTGCACCTGTGCTCACACTGCCTTGTAGTGGAGAAAGGTTTGTGATCTACAGTGATGCATACAAGAAGGGATTGGGGTGTGTTCTTATGAAAAATGATATGGTGATAGCTTATGCCTCACGACAGTTGAAAATCCATGAGCAAAATTACCCAACACATGATTTGGAGTTGGCTGCGGTAATCTTTGCATTAATGATTTGGAGGCATTACCTTTATAGTGAAAGGTGTGATATTTATACTGATCATAAAAGTTTAAAGTATATTTTCACACAAAAGGATCTGAATATGTGTCAAAGAAGATGGTTGGAGCTGATTAAGGATTATGACTGCTCAATCCATTACCACCATGGGAAAGAAAACAAGGTGTGAGATGCATTAAGTCGACAAGACCATGCTAGTTTATCCATGATGAGGATCACAAAAGATCCAATATTTATGGATTTACAAAGGATGGATCTTAAAATTATAATGGAAGGGGAAAAATCATATCTTTATCAAATGAATGTTCAACCATCTATACATGGGATGATTAAAGAGGCACAGAAAGAAGATGTAGAGTTACTAAGAACGTGAGAAATGTTCCTGAATTCAACCTTGATTGTGATGGGATAATAAAGTTCAAGAATCGGGTTTGTGTTCCTCCCATCCCCGAATTAAAGAAGGAGCTTCTGGATGAGGCTCATAGTTCATCATTTTCTATTCATCTTGTAAGCACGAAGATGTATAGGGACATGAAAGAGTACTTCTGGTGTGATGGCATGAAAAGAGATGTTGCTGAATATGTCTCTCGATGCTTGGTTTGTCAACAAGTTAAAGCTGAGAGACAAAAGTCTAAGGGGATGTTACAACCATTACCCATACCCGAATGGAAATGGGAAAACATCACTATGGACTTTGTCACAGGACTTCCTAAAACATCAAAAGGCAATAATGCTATCTGGGTCATAGTTGATCGTCTTACAAAGTCTGCACACTTCATTCCTATTAGAGAGGATTTCTCTCTAGATCAGCTTGCCAGGATATATGTAAAGGAAGTAGTAAGATTTCATGGCGTACCACTTTATATTATATCTGATCGGGATCCGAGATTTACTTCGATGTTCTGGCGAAGTCTTCAGCATACTCTGGATACAGAGTTGAGTTTCAGGACTGCTTATCATCCCCAGACAGACGGTCAGTCTGAAAGAACAATTCAAACCCTAGAAGATATGATGAGAGCTTTCTCTATGGATTCCAAAGGAGGTTGGGATCAACACCTACCTTTGGTGGAATTTTCTTATAATAATAGATTTCACTCCAGTATTTAGATGGCTCTTTATGAAGCTCTCTATGGAAAGAAATGTAGGACTCCAACTTGCTGGGATGAAGTTGGGGAAAGAAAGCTACTAGGACCTGATCTCGTTGATGAAATGGTAGAAAAGGTCAGATCTATTCAACAACACATAAGAGCAGCTCAGAGTCGATAAAAAAGTTATGTAGAAAACCGAAGAAAAGACCTAGAGTTTGAAGTGGGTGTTAAAGTGTTCTTACGAATATCTCCCTGGAAGAGTGTTATGAGATTTGGAAAGTAGGGGAAGTAGAGCCCTAGATATATCAGTCCTTTCGAAATACTGGATCGTGTTGGGATGGTAGCATACCGATTGGCGCTTCCACCGAATCTCTCTCAAGTTCACTATGTGTTCCATGTATCTCTCCTGAGAAAGTACATACCAGATCCTTCACATGTACTCAGCTCAGAAGTTGTACCGCTGGAGGATGATCTTTCTTATGAAGAACAGCCGATAGAGATTCTGGATCGTAGCGAAAAAGTCCTACGAAACAAGACCACTCGTTTGGTGAACGTTTTATGGAGGAACCACCAACTTGAAGAAGCTACATGGGAGCTTGAGGATACGATGAGGGAGAAGTATCCTCATCTGTTTGTTACAAAGTGACGAATTTCGAGGGCGAAATTCTTTTTAAGGGGGGTAGAATGTAACACCCGATATTTTTATGAGTAATATTTTGTTTTTATATCATCAAAGGAATCTTTCACTACACACATGCTTGGCATACTTTACACGCAATCACGATCTTCCTCGATAGCTTGCGTCGTACGCAATACCGAGTTTCACTAAACAACGATTTTCTATTAAAATATTATTAAAACTAGCCGTTATGAATAGTAATAACCACTTTTTGAAATTTTATTAATTTTATTTTTTTAAATGGACTTCATTTTTGGATTCGGAATACCGAAATTAGCCTAGGGTGAAATTTTGGTATTTTTCTGAAAACATTCAATTTTTGATGAATAGTGAAACCACTAAGTGGTAGGTTAAAAACTGAATTTTGCATAAAACATAATTTTACCGCTTCTGTGAATAGAATTTCTAAAATCCGACAGACACGGTTGATATCAGTAAGTAAAATGTGGTTCAATGAGATAAAAATAATTTTTTGGTGAATAGTAACCTTTTACTTTTTTTACCGCGGTTAATAGTAAATAGGGTAACTAAGGGTAAATATGAAATTACTATTGCCCTAACACATGTCCTAATTCTATTGGATAAGTGTAATTCGACCAAAAACAACCTTATGAATAAAATATGACCATTTAGGCCCACTTGGGTTAGATTAGGACATTTATTATTAATTTATTTAAAGAAGGGTTAAAATAGTTAAAATCAAAGTTTAATAAGTAAATCATTTTTAAAATGTGGTTATACATAAGATAAATTAGACTATAAATATTCATTAGAAATCTAAATAGATTTCCTACATAATGGTATTTTATTTATAATTTTTAGACATTAAATAATTTAATTTATTTATGACACCATTATGATGCACTAATTATCTTATTTATGAAATATTGACATAATTGATGTTATAAACGCCAAAATAAATGTAATTTGAGACTTTTTATGAATTACACAAATTTTATAGGTTACTATGATATATTAGTGTTGATTTAATCAACTTAGTTCGAACATATAATTCTGTTATGACTTTCACAAAAATCATATATCAAATAGTGTCAAAATTGACACAAAATAGTTTTTAAATCAAATATTATATTATTAATTGTTATTTTATTCCTAAAATTATAAGGTTCGGCCAAATGACTTAGATAAGGATATATATATTAATAATAAAAAATTTGGGGTTCGTTTTGCATGTTATAGTAAGTGTATTAACCATATAGTGAAAGAAAACAAAAAGACACGGTAAAAGTTAAATTATTTAACTTAGAGTTAAATCTAATTGATAATGTTAAAATAATACCCTAAACTTGTCTAAGTCCTATTGGTTGATAGGCGTTAGACCCATACCCACTTTATCTTCGAAATATAACCCTTTGGAACCATTATAAACCGATTTTGACTTTAATATAAAATAATATTTTGAGATATTCCTAAGGTGCCCCTCTCCTCCCTTATAAAAGGGCACCTCTTCCCCCTCCTCCTCACACCAATTTGAGCACTCAAGCTCGGCCAACCCATGCCATTTTCTCCTCTACACTTCTCTAGAATAATCCTAGAGGTCCTGGTCTTCTTCAAAGACCAATCATAGTTCCCTAAGTGGAGGATTCAAAGAAGCGTTCCAAAGAAGAGGTAATATCCATTACCGATCATTTCAATTTCTTTCTTCTTCAACTTCTTCTTCTTTAGTTGTTTCATGATAAAGTAATAACATCAGTATTAATTACATACTGATATGTTATTATAAATATGAAACAACCCTAACTCACCTTCTATCCATCCTATGGAAAAATGAAATCACCGCGCGTGCGTACGTACGGAATACCGTCTCCACACTGTGGTGTAATCTATTTTCCACCATCACCTTACAAGGATGGGTATAATGGTGTAATGAGTAACTATTTATGATTATTATTAAGTAATATTTATACTGAAATAATATATATACTCCAATACAATTCCACGATCATAGGAACGATATCATCACTTGTGCGTACGTACGGAATACCGTCTCCACGATGTGATGCGACTCGTTCTAGATGATCATCATTACATAGTAATTATATAAATGAATTGAATGAATAAATATGATATATGTTACACTAATCCCATTCTGGATATAAGGTATCTATAACCTTAAAAGAAGAATAAGAATTTATTCGACAAAACACGCATAAGAATAAAAGGCAATAAAGACCCGAGTAACAAGTAACAATGAAATATTACTAATAAGAAGCTAAGAATATGACCATATATGATATCATATAAATATGTATGATTCTGGAATAAGTCAATAACATTATTTAAACCATTATATAGGTGCTTCGGACACGTACAAATCAAATCGGACCTAAGGTAAGGGAAATATCACAATCTCATTTTTATCCGAGATTGTTTATTCGTAAGTATTTACTGGGGTGTATTTTATCATCCAAATCCATGTTCCCTCAATATGTAATATTGTTTCCATCCACTTAAAATAGTTTAAATCCAATTTTACCCTTCGGTGAGTTTTTAGTAAAGAATATGAAAGGAATCTTTTGTCGTTTTTTTGTACGAGGTACTTTTTGACTTTTCCGAAAAAAGTACGAAGAATGTTTTTTTAACTTATACAGCATGAATGGATTTTTAAAACATTATTTCCAAGAAGCTTCCTTTACAATTTTTCAAGTTTATTTTTAATCAACTACTTTTAGTTTATAATTGTATGACATGTTATGAATAGAAAACTGTTTTTGAAGAAGAAAGGATATTTTCCTCAAGAATGGAGTTCAAGTATTTTATCAAAATTATTTTCCATCTAAGATAATAAAAGGGTTCTGTTTTTATCCCTATTATTACATGGATTTGATTATGTTGTGATGGAAATATTTTTATGAATTCCTTTATCTTATATGAATTGTTTTATGATGTCATGTTGTTTAAGAATCCCATTTTTATTACATGGGTTACGCTATGATGTATGGTTTATGATTATGTGGCACACATAAGTAAGGATTCATTATAAGATGGGTGGGACTTGTATCTCCATCCAATGCATTGGGTAAAGATTTTATATCTCATGAGATAGACATGGCTGGAACGGTAGGTTATACCGGTTCAGTGAAACGGGACTGGAACGAGGGTGACTCGGTTCAGAAAGGGACTTTGTCCACTAAGATAGTCTTGGAAATGAGTCATGACTAACAAGAACTGATTTTCCTTGATTATGTGTGCATGCAACAAACTTTCATGTTTCATGTTATGATTATGGGGATCTCATTTTCACTTCTATGATTTATTCCATGTTAAGATATTATGATCTCTTTTGCAGGATATGATTTTCAAAAAGAAATGATATGATTTTTATTTCCATTATTTGCCCTTGCTGAGCATTTGAGCTCACCCTTTTATGTTTTCTTTTCCCCAGGTCAGGAAGATGGATATTAAGTAGAATATGCTAAAAGGGACCCTATATATGATGAAATAAATGGGTGACACTGTAGAAGATTTATGAACCAGTTGTTTATGTTTCCCAGTTTCTAAAGACACTATACCTATACGGTCCTTTGTGGTTTTGTCATATGTTGTAATAAGTGTGCTTCAATTTTGAAGTATTAACAATGTATGTAAAGTATGGGTCGTTATACAGTCCCCAGTGACAAAAGGTCAAAAAGAAGGCCTGAAATAAGGATGAAATTCCATCAAATGTTAAACAATTTAAGAATCCTAACTAAAAACAAAATTTTAGCGGCCTTTTATACCTTTTAGCCTAAAAATGTGAAAGAATGTCCCCTTCATTTATTAGCGTGTAGAGCTCATCATAGGCTTCGATGTGATATGCGGTAGAGCTCAAACAAACACCCGGATCAAAAGTTATGGTTATTTGAATTTTGTGTTACGTTTTCAACTTATTTTATATATTTTATTATTATTTTTGATTCATTGTGTCTTGAAATAGTTATTAAATGATAATTTGTTTATGATAATTATAAAATTATTAAATAATAATTTTTTTAAATATCTTTTATAATCCATTTTCACTACATATCTTATATATTAAGTGTAAATGTTTTTTACATATCTAAAACATATTTAAAACATATATAATATATTTATATAAATATAAATATACTTCTATATTTATATGTCAATATATTATTTTTTATGAAATATATTTTTTTTAAGTATACCCTTTATCAGAACTAAGAAACAAATCACTGATAAAGACCCCACTTTATCAGCACTAATAAAAAAAGTGCTGATAATGGGTTACTTTTAACAACACTTTTTTTAATGCTGTTAAAAGTGACCCTTAATTTGGGATTTCTTTTATCCCTAATAAAGGCAACCTCTTTATCAGTGCTTTTTTTAGAACTATTAAAGGGTGGTGCTGCAGAAACCCCGTTTTTTGGTAGTGAAGGATGCATGGGGTACCACTATCTATTATATCAGATCGAGATCCAAGATTCTCCCCTATATTTCGAAAAATTCTCTGACATGCTCTAATCACTGAGATGATCTTCATTACAGATTATCACTCTCAAATTGATGTACAATCTGAGTGTAATATCCAAATGCTTGAGGAAATGATGATATAATTCCCAAATTACATCAAGGGGGTGAGACCAACATCACCCTCTGGTTGAGTTCTCTTACAACGACAATTTTCACTCAGCCCTTTCGAGATCCTTGATTGCTTCAGAACAGTGACCTATCGACATGAACTCCCACTAAACCTATCTCAAGTTCATGAACTATTCCATGTATACCTATTAAAAAATTACATATCAGTCCCACCACATGTAATAAATCTATAGGCGGTACCATTGGAGAATGTTATTTCTTACGACAGGTAGTCAGTTTAGATCTTATATCATAGATAAAATGTTCTATGAAATAAAACAACGCCCCTCGTCAAAGTGTTGTGGAGAAATAAAAAGTATAAAGAAGATATGTGGTAACTATAGGAGTGAAGTAGCAAATTTACGCACATTTTTTTAATGTGTTAGAATAAATTTTCTTAGGATAAATTTTTAATGGTTGAATAATGTAACAACCCGAACTATTATAAATAAAATTTTCATTTTTATTCAATCAAATGTCATATTATATAATATTTTTATAGAAAAAACATGAACGTTTATTGTTTTATTATATCCAATTAAATTTTAATAATTTTTATGTATCTTTACCATTGATAATATATTTTTGGAATATAGATCTCATGACTGTATTAATATAGGGTTTATAAAAATCCATTTCACACACACAAAGGAATTGATGAACTCAACGAGTAGGATCATACCCTATGAAGCCAATTTATCATAGCATATAAGGGAGATTTCGTATCTTTTATTTTCCCTAGACTATCTCCATGTTGAGTTCCAATAACTTAATCTTGATAGAAACTGTTTATGGGAGAAGTGCAAGCACATCGAGATCACAAAGAAAACCATGTTCACTGAATGGCCCAATGAAAGACTCAACATCATGCACCTTAATCCTAGGGAATATGCATGTTTATTAAAGTGATATATATAAAGAACCTATAAATAAAATATTTACATTATTTTTTATGGAATTATGAATATATATTCATCATATTATTTTTACATTGTAAATGATTGTTAATTCACAAATTATATTTTTGATTAATATTCAAATTAAATTATTGGATTTTTGGATTAATGGATTTCTGAAATAAATAATATTTTAATATAATAGTATAATTGAATAATTTTTATTTAATATAAATTATAATAAAATTTTTATCAATTCAAATGTAATTTTTATAAAGGTTCAAATAAATGTTAATGTCAAAAACCCATCATTTTCAAAAAAATTCGTTTTTTAATGTGAAAATTCAAATATTAAGAAAATTATTTCAATCAAATTAGGATTATTTTTTGAATTAGTATGTTTAAATTATCTAATGATTAATTTCTTATAATTTTCTGAGAGAGTTGATTTTTTTTATAAAAATTAAATATCGTATTAATATATGTTGTGTTTTATGACTTCATAATGGCCCAATAGTTATGTAACATATATTGTAAATGGAAGCCCATGAAAAATATATGTTTTCCAATTAAAATAATTTAATTTTATGATTATTTTATTTATTTTATAATTCCTTAATGAATTATCCATGACTTATAATATATTTTATGATTTTAAAATCATTTATTTAAGATTGTGACTCACCTACACCTAAGTATGGGAATTATTTTATTATATTATACCACTATCCGTATAAAATAGTTAAAAAAACTCTACTTTGGTACAAAATATGTTAAAAAACTAGGGGACGGATTGTGGTTTGGAATAATTTATTATGTAGTGTAGAAAAATAAAATAATAAGGAAATCCTCCTCTTTTCCAAAATAATCATATCCAAACTCTCGTTTCTCTTCACTAAAACTCTTTTTAGCATGACTGGTGTTTGGGGATTTCAGTCGCTTTACCCTACTCAATTAAATTCTTATTTTCCTAAGAGTGTACCATAGTGGCACAACCTAGGGTCGATCACAAGGAGGCCGCTTATACGCACTATATTTTCAATTGTCACTTTTTAATTTAACTAATATAAAACTAAAATATATAATATATATGGGGGATTTTTATTATGAAAATTAAATCAAAATGAAATATAAAATCTACATTATCAATTAAAATACCAAAGAAAATCGAACTGGAAAGAACAAGTTAAAGGTAGCAGCGGTGGACAAATGTTGATCGTTGGACACTTCCTTTATCATTGTTTACGAATATATTTTCATTAAATTATCCAATGTATACCTTAATACCTCAAATTATACACCTAAATAATCTAGATACCATATTGAAACCTCATACATGGGTGCCGATCTTCTAATGAAAGTGTTCTGATTACCCGAAGACCTCCGAGTAACCAAAACAGGATGAACTAATCGTGCTCAAAAGCGAGACCTCGCCAAAGAAATTTAAACCATGAGTAAAACCACTTTAAATTCATTAGAATATAAGCAATCTTGAATAATTTATAAGAAATTGAAAACACGAGAGAAAAAGACCTCATTCATTCATGCAATCAAGTTCCAGGATAGTTTAAAAGAAAATATTTTACAATGAAAGCACAAACTCAAAAAGGGAAATGTCTTCGGATCTCCGTTTCCCACCACCACTGGGATTTAGCCCTTCATGTCTTGATTACATCATTGAATACTAATATACTCTTGCTCTCTCAAGTCAAACCCCTTTGTGACGGATGGTGTGGTGAAGAATGGAATATTTTGAGAGGTAGGATCTCCCCTCCTTTTATAGGAAGATTTTATCTTCACAAAGTTGTCGCGTTTTAGACCCATTAAATGGCAGATTCACGCGTTGACCTATTCATCAATATTGTTCATCAATGTATTTTCCGTCCACCCTCAAAATTTCAGATTTATTGGACGCGTATTGAGGTATTTATGGTTTTTCTATTGAAAATAGATTTCTCTAGATGAAGCTTCCTGGAAGCTTCCTTCATAAATCCATCACTAAACGGCCATCATAAAGGATTCCAAACGGATTGAAATTTATTTAGGAGACGCGTCTTGGAGTCCTCTGTCATATCCAGGTAGAATCGCATCCTTTGGAGTAGTGTAGGCCGAACTTTGCTTCCATTACTATGGTGGAGTTAATGCAGTCCGCCCGGAAAAAATTGTCAACTTCATTGATTTTTTTGGGCACCATTAATATCGATTCAACCCCTGGTCCTGAAGACAAAGTTGAAGGAAATAAAATAAGGGTTCAAAAAAAATTCGAATCACAAAATTTGGAAATATATTTTATAAGAAATGACCAAATTACCCCTGTGATAAAAATCTGTTAAAAAATCCAGAATTAGGCCATTTTTGCATTTAGGCTCAAAATAACACCAAAACCTAAATATGTAACAATTGCCCATTAAATAACACTATTGTGGGTTTATAAACATTAAATTACAGTATTAAATATGTGAAAATATTAGCTTCATCAATCCCCCACACTTAAGCATTGCACTCCTGAGCA
Source organism: Viscum album (assembly GCA_963277665.1). Lineage (NCBI taxonomy): Eukaryota > Viridiplantae > Streptophyta > Magnoliopsida > Santalales > Viscaceae > Viscum > Viscum album. The sequence continues at coordinate 1,339,966,002 of OY728141.1, forward strand.
ATTATCATATATTCAAATCAAAATTCACACAACAATCAAAAATGAGAAAACATCCATGATCTTATTAAAAACCAAATTTCATCATGTATCTTATATGAAAAACAGTTTCCTTTTATTTTCATTACAAAAATTTAAATTTGTTCAACCTCATAAATCCATCCACGGATCAATCACAACCTACCTCGCATTGAATTTTATGTCACTCTTCACTCAAGAGAAATAAATTCTGTAGTTATGCTCATACTTGGAAATTGCATGTATCACCATAGGCTTGTGACAATTCTCATTTCTCCACAGCGTGAAACATAAAAATGAATTCAATCATGAGGGCTTTCATCAACGGTTCAAATGACTCTGTGGCTTTAGGTTGGTGGTTAAATGATTTAAAAGATCAAGGCTAGAAAGAGAAGGTTTGACTCTAAGGTACAATGCATGAATAATCAAGTGAAAACCCAGAAATTTCCTCACTCAATCCACCTTGAGAATGTGAAACAAAACACCACCCCAATTTATTTTAAATGGTACATGAGCCAATCAATGATTTCAAGGTATTAAATCATCCAAGTTCTCCCCATTTTTTTTAAAGCTCCAGAAAGGCACAGCTTTATTTTCCTTTTTTATATATATATTTTTTAAGCTCCGGAAATGCACAGCTTTATTTTCATTTTTTTTTTAAGGAGAACTGAATGAAACAAAATGAAGCATAATAAGATTATGACTCATTCCCAATTATTTCATTGCCCAAAATGTTGATGCATACCACACAATACCCATCAATAAAACAAATCCCAATGAACACACACGAATGGCCCTTCCCCCACACTCAAACTTGAAATATCCATGCAACAATACCAAGAGAATGGGTAGGTAAGGATAAATTAGCTTGTATTGTCGCTTAAACCTATAAGGCAATTCATGGCATCTAAGGGGTAATGAAGGATAAATGTAAAGGTAAGTCTCAGGATAATATGTGGCTAGCCAAAGTAGTGCCTCAATCATATTAAAAACATTCAATGAAATCCAAAGCTTCGAAAGAGAAAAATCACAAATTCTGGTTCTCACAAAAAATCCAGGTTTCCCTCAAGAAAGTGTGGGTATTAGAAAGAATATGTAAAAGTGTTTTAGAATATCTCACAGGATGAGAAAAATATTTTGAGTCAGTGTTTCAGGTCCATGGATTTCAAAAATCAGTTAAACTCATAAAAATGATTGAAAATCCAATTTAAGGAAAAAAAATTCACATCAACAATCATTTAAGATCCTTTTTTTCAAAAATCATTTCAATTTTATCAAAATAAATTATTGTGTGAAATGTGATCAGAATTATCATTAAAGCTCAAGGTTCCTAAAAAATGAAAAAAATGAAAGCACACAAAAACAAATAAGCAGGTCGACACTCCCCCCACAATTAAATTTCAGTACCCTTCATTTTGTCTTGATAAAATATTAATAAAGGAAGGGAAAAAAACTAAATATAAGGAAAGATACAACCTGACTTTATTTTTCTAGCAGTACCATTGAGTTAAGCTCCTAGTTGGCACCACTTCTTCCTATAAAGAAATAAATAAAAAAATGAATTAGAAAAAAAAATAGAAAGGTGAAAGGGAAGGGATAATGCTTGGTTTGACCCCCAAGCGGGTGCTAGGTTTTTACTGCCCCTAGTCAGGCAGTTGCAGCAGGTTTACCCCAATCCGAAGGTGGATAGGGTTTTTTCTTAGAAACCACCACAAATTATTTCTCCCGATATCCATATGTGGATGCCAAAAGTGAGAACCCCCAAAGAAAAGAAAAATATCCCCAACCCCTAGAAGAGATGGAAAATAGATTTTGAGATTAAGAGGGGGAGGGAAAAGGATGTAGGGGTGCTCCCTGTTTTTGTAATCTGGAGGAGTGGTGTCCACCGGTGTTGAAAATAGAAGAATAGGAAGTGGCTTCTCTTCTGGTTCATGTTCGTAAATTGGTTCTTCAATTATTTCTTCTTTTTTGCCATCATCCTCAAATGCACCAATGCATAACTCAACAGGCACCTCCATTATCTCCTCAACAAGAGGACCTTCTTCTTCTTCTTCATCCAGATCCTGCAGTAGTGATGCTGAATCTACAAATTTAGAATAAGGGATATTAGATTTAAATTCAAAATTAATGAAATTTGAATGAAATGAATGCTCAGAATTTAAAACTCCCTCATAAATTTCAGCTTTAGAACCCTTTTCCTCAAGCAAGGCAGCTGGGAACTCATTTGTTGGCGAGGGAAGTGGGTCCTTAAGATTTTCTTCAACCTCATCAATATATTCATTAAATGTAGGTGGATCAAGTATTTCATTCTCCTGAGCTTTTATTTTTTTTCGTTCCATCCATAAGACTTTAACATCTTCAACTTGGGCGACCAGCGATGACATCATCTTGCCTGCTTTTTCCATATTTCTGCAATTCTCTTGAATTATCAAGGCATTTTCTTTCAATTGTTGGGAATTTTCAAGAATTTGAATACTCAATGTATCTTCCCTGCTTGGCTCATCATAAAAGTTATCCACATTCCAATAATTATAAAAATTTCCATAAAAATCCATATTGGCTGATGAAATGAATGATATGCAACAAGGCTCTTTTTTTTTGTTTTTTTCTTTGAAAAATAGTGTGTGTAAGCACTTGGCCTCCCCGGCAACGGCGCCAAATTAATGTTTGGCGATTTCAGTCGCTTTACCCTACTCAATTAAATTCTTATTTTCCTAAGAGTGTACCATAGTGGCACAACCTAGGGTCGATCACAAGGAGGCCGCTTATACGCACTATATTTTCAATTGTCACTTTTTAATTTAACTAATATAAAACTAACATATATAATATATATGGGGGATTTTTATTATGAAAATTAAATCAAAATGAAATATAAAATCTACATTATCAATTAAAATACCAAAGAAAATCGAACTGGAAAGAACAAGTTAAAGGTAGCAGCGGTGGACAAAAGTTGATCGTTGGACACTCCCTTTATCATTGTTTACGAATATATTTTCATTAAATTATCCAATTTATACCTTAATACCTCAAATTATACACCTAAATAATCTAGATACCATATTGAAACCTCATACATGGGTGCCGATCTTCTAATGAAAGTGTTCTGATTACCCGAAGACCTCCGAGTAACCAAAACAGGATGAACTCATCGTGCTCAAAAGCGAGACCTCGCCAAAGAAATTTAAACCATGAGTAAAACCACTTTAAATTAATTAGAATATAAGAAATCTAGAATAATTTATAAGAAATTGAAAACACGAGAGAAAAAGACCTCATTCATTCATGCAATCAAGTTCCAGGATAGTTTAAAAGATAATATTTTACAATGAAAGCACAAACTCAAAAAGGGAAATGTCTTCGGATCTCCGTTTCCCACCACCACTTGGATTTAGCCCTTCATGGCTTGATTACATCATTTAATACTCTTATACTCTTGCTCTCTCAAGCCAAACCCCTTTGTGACGGATGGTGTGGTGAAAAATGGAATATTTTGAGAGGTAGGATCTCCCCTCCTTTTATAGGAAGATTTTATCTTCACAAAGTTGTCGCGTTTTAGACCCATTAAATGGCCGATTCACGCGTTGACCTCTTCATCAATATTGTTCATCAATGTCTTTTCCGTCCACCCTCAAAATTTCAGATTAATTGGACGCGTATTGAGGGATTTATGGTTTTTCTATTGAAAATAGATTTCTCTGGATGAAGCTTCCTGGAAGCTTCCTTCATAAATCCATCACTAAACGGCCATCATAAAGGATTCCAAACGGATTGAAATTTATTGAGGACACGCGCCTTGGAGTCCTCTGTCATATCCAGGTAGAATCGCATCATTTGGAGTAGTGTAGGCCGAAATTCGCTTCCATTACTATGGTGGAGTTAATGCAGTCCGCCAGGGAAAAATTGTCAACTTCATTGATTTTTTTGGGCACCATTAATATCGATTCAACCCCTGGTTCTGAAGAAAATGTTTAAGGAAATAAAATAAGGGTTCAAACAAAATTCGAATCACAAAATTTGGAAATATATTTTATAAGAAATGACCAAAATACCAATGTGATAAAAATCTGTTAAAAATCCAGAATTAGGCCATTTTTGCATTTAGGCTCAAAATAACACCAAAACCTAAATATGTAACAATTGCCCATTAAATAACACTATTGTGGGTTTATAAACATTAAATTACATTATTAAATATGTGAAAATATTAGCTTCATCAATGACCAAACTCTAACCCCTACACCCTGTCTCTAACCCCTAAACCCTTTTGTCCCACCATGTTTTCCCAATCTCTCATGAATCCCCTCCCAAGCCTTTTTAATCACACATTCAAGCATGGGCTCCTCAGATTTCACTCCTCCTTTCAATTCATGCACATTCTTTGAAAGTCTTCTTATTAATTTAACTATGTTATTGGTTCATTAAATTATAAAAATTATCTTTATATAAAATTGATGTAATATTAATGATATAATATTTATCCTATCTCATTTATACCCTTACTGAAGCCATTATTATGATGAAATTCTGTATGATAGCCTCTACCCTCTACTTTTATCAAGAAATCCTTTTTATGTTTTCTCTTTTAATTTGGTTTTTTCCATTTATTGTTATATGTTTTTATGTATACCCCATACTATCCATTTGATTTAAAAATTATGATATCCCTTTTCACACTCATTTAACACTCCTTAGAACCTTTATGTACACCTGTGACCATGCTGAAATTTTGTAAGGGTTATTTCCTTCTCCTCTTTCTTCAAGTTTAATTATTATATTACTCATTATATTTACAATTACTTATGTTGGGTAATGTATTAAAATGTACCTATTACTTTCCTTTACATGTCTAAAATACAAGAGACACCTTTCTCTCACCTCATCCGTTTTTATTAATTTTTAGGTAATGTTGTTATGTTGCCAAAATCTCACTGTGATTTTCCACGCAAAAACAATTATGTAGTGAATACCACTACCATTTTTTTATCAATATTATTCACCTTTATGAACATGTAAATGTTTATTAGAGACGTACATATTCAAAATTCCTTGATCATATAATAAATTATGATTTATAATGAATCCATGTTTTATGATCTATGTGGTGCACTTATGCGTGAAAATGAAATGATTTTGAATGTTCTGATGTGATAAACATCTAATTAATTGGGTAATTTTTACTATCATGATTCATCATGTGAAATGGTCTTTGAATATATCCATTAATCAAGTTATTCCCTATAAAATGATCCCAACCTCATTCTCCTTTAGGTGTAATGAGCATTATCTCATGATTCTACATGTGGAATGAGCCTTAACTCAAGATTATGTCATGTTGTTTGTTGTTTCAACATATACCATGTTATAATTGTAATTCTATGTCATTACTTATTATTATTGTTCCTTATATTATCCATTTATATTCCTATTGTCTAATATATATTATCCTCTTCATGTTATGCCTTGTTTATTACCATTACTTCGATTTATAATGCATACCTTTATTATGTTGAACCCATGACATCCCATTCATGTTTCAGATCATTGGAATATTATGATCATGTTAAAGAAGCTTTCAACAATTTATTTTGTATCCCATGTTAAAGATGTTATTTTTGGTAGCTATTTTTCAAAGACAGTAGACCTCTCAATCTTCTTAGTTGAATTAAGTGAAATTTTATATAATAAATCATATTCAAATGTAAAATAAAGGGAATGATTATTATAGTCTGTAACCAAATGGAGTATTCATGGTAGAGGGTATAGATATTTGAAATCTATTTGGGAAGATCATGGCTGATCCTACATGGTATGAGTGGTGTGAGTAATGGGGATAATTGGTGACCTTTTATAGTGGAGGGGGAGTGGCATTCTTATAATGTTTTGTCAAAGGAATTCCTTTCACATTATTGATGTGAAAAGTGGATCCAATAATTATTTTAATTCTATAAAATCTAGGTAATGGTAGATATATGGTCAACCAATATCTCTTGGACAAGATTATAGGACATTTTGGGCCTTATAGATTTGGTTTATTCCCTAATTATGCATAATTTAACCATCATCGTTATAATTAATTTTAATCACATTAACTTATATTTTGGTCAAAAAATGGTATTATTTGAAATAATAAATAATAACATTTCCAAATGTGGAATCAATTTCCAAAATTCCAATCATATAAGTAGAACAAATTGATTTAAATTTAATCATGTATCTGAGACGAAAATTCATGTTTTTAAAGAAAAAATGTCTGAAATATTAATATGATTTTATAGTAAATTTCATTGTAAAAATGATTAAACTGAACTAAATTGGGTTAATTGATAAAGATGTACTCTAATTAAACATTAAATATAAATTATGTTATGATTTATCCTTATAGAAAATATATGGGAAAGAAGTTTTTAACTAAATTTATTATTTTTAACTATTCATTAAAAACGTTATTTGATTATGAAATATATCAAAAATTTACCCAAACATAATATTTATGTATATCATTAAAATATAAAGAATATCATGAAATATTAAATAAATTAATGTTTCAAAATTTCTATTTAAATTTGGTTCTTGATTAAATGGCGGTAAAATTACCTTTATAAAAATATAGGTTTTTATGATTGAAGTTAGGTTTGTTATTATCCTATTCCTATCAAATATAATGGATGAATATCTAAAATAGTTTATTTACTAAATAAAATACATATTTCATTAAAATCATTCACTAATTTCAATTAATTATGTTCATTATGACAAAAATCATTTAGAATCATAAAAATAATAATTTTTTGTTTTGTATCCAATTGGTTTTTATATTTGTTTCTCATTAATTGGATACTAATGAATTGATTTTATATATATAAAAACCATAAATATTTATAATTTACTTAATACTATTCAAAACTGATAACATAACGTCCATATTATATCCAATTATATTAAATAACAATATTTTAGTAGTACATTGTTTTTTCTTGAAACTCGGTCTTTTATGTATTACAACCCATAGAGTAAGTCCACTCTTATATGTAACACAAGCTATTGTGAAAGGTATATATTGTGTGTAATGCAATATAACTCAATATTTAATGCATTACAAGCTATTTCATGAATTGAATTTATTTAAAATAGTAAATATATAGTAGAGTCTTAAGATATTTAATTCCCATTTAACACTTGGTGTTGTGTGTCATAAAAACAATTGAATTAAAAGTTGCAATTTAGAATTTTTTGTTGTTATATTCTCCAAACCATAAATAAATTTCATTCTAACAATTTTATCCTGATAATTGTAATATATTTTTTTGGATATTTCCTATATTGAATTCCCATTTCATGAGAATGATTTTTAAAAACTCCTCTAGAAAAGAGAGGAAATGAAGGACAATAGTCACATGGAATACTATGTAACTATGTCTCTATGTTGGTGAACATTATTTGAAAGAGTTAATACATACATAGAGGAATATCATAAATATTTATATGTAGTTAATGTGGTAATCAAACACAAACAAGTCAATTTAAATAAAATTTTGGGGGCCCCATATCTATGAATCGTGGATAATTTAAGAGACCTTTAGTTCAAAATAATTTAATGAATTTAGGTAACCATATATTTTGAATACATTTTCCTAGTGTTGTGTTATTATTTTACTGAATAATAATATAGGGAAATATTCTTACCTGATAGGATTCAATTTCATGTGAACAATCCTATTTTTGATTGTTCTTTGATCAAATTATAATTCTTCCATTCAATAGTATAAAATAATTACCAAAAACTAATCTTATTATGCCTAAAGTAGTAAAAGATACATTAAAAGGATCATAAGCCCTATGAAAGTGTGACAAGTATATCTACATGTCACTAAATATCTTCTAAACCCAATATGTTTTATATATTAATATATAATCCCTAAAAGTTATATTAGTGGTTCATCATTAACATTTATTGAATAAAAAATGTATAATTTACATGAGCATTGCAAATTTCAGAGGTTGGAGTTAAACCATTATCATCCTTTGGTCATGGTTTCAAGACATGTGGTCTTAGCCGACTTCATAGGTTCCCACCCAGAATACATGTTGTCCTTTTCTAAAACCATATTAATATAATTTCAAAAAAATGGAAATCCTTGAAATAAGATTACTTTCTAAAGAGTCTTATAATTATATCTTTCAATTAAAATTCAATACATAAATACTTCATCCATTTTATTTTATCATGGTTCCTTCCATGGACTAATTTTTATTCATAATATCGTTTTTGGGGTTTCGGAATCAAGAATCCTTATTTTCAATATAAAAAACCATTTGTTTAACCTATGATATTTATTTTCATTATCTATAAAATTTAAACATAATGGATTTTAAGGAAAATTTGGATTATCCTACATATATCCCTCTGGAGTGTCAATCCACGTACATAGTAAGGCCCATTTTCATATGCTAGATTACCCTTATTCAGTCTTATAACACCTTTTTAGGGCTATTAATCCTAGACATATCTATTCCAAATAAATTTCCACTTGTAGTATCAATATAAGGATGTATTTCTAAGAATACCTACATAATCTCTACCTTATCAGAATTCTAGTATGTTATTTTATACTTATCCACAAATTAAACATTAGGTTTATGTTCTCTAACCTATGCTTTCATAAATCTGGTTCCCAATGTATCATTTAAACTTAAATAGATACAAAGTGTAGTGACCCAGCCTCATAAATATAGAGCTAGGGTATTCTATCAATTACATCTGCATGATTAGAATGATTAAAATCCCGAAGGACTGATAATTTACAAGTATTTGTTAACCAGATACATAATTTGAACTTTAATTAAGAATTACTACACTAATTGCAACATAATTTTTTTAATAAATAAATTTTAGGATAATAATTTCAAGGGAGATATTTTTCTATCTAGTATATCCATACATATTTTTCATTTTATGCTTCTTGGTGACCAGAAAAAATAAAAAATAAAATGTGTCACCTAAAATGATGACTATTGGAATAGTAAAGTGGAAGAAAATATAAATAAATTATAATATTTAATATGGAAGGTAAATAACTAAAAACACATTCCATGTAATAAATAAACTAAATAGAAGTGTGTAAAAAATATGGAATGGTAATGGCTTGAAAAAAATGAAATTCAAATAACATGATATGGAATATTCAATATCGTAAGTGTTTGTTCAAAAATAATTGAAGGGGAAAAATATGGCAAGAGCACATCAATGCCAAAAGGGATGCCTCATGAAGCTCATTCGCAGAGCCCTTCATCACCATGGAATTTATAGATTCCCTCAGTGTCACGGCTGGCATAATTCCATGGACCCATCTATGATCTCTATAAAGTAAAGAGGATAAAGGATCTGGGGTTACAACACAATTGACGGGAAGCATCACACTAAAGAGGGAACCAGATCAACTCTGTGACCCATATGAAATTGAATTAATCATTCGCGGGCACCACAATGGGGATTAAGGAGGCCTCTATGCCATGTAGGGGATGATAGTCGACTCTTGAGTTACAAAATACATGACACAATTTTCTTATTATCAGAAAGAGCCATGTGGAATCACAATGAGTTTTCAGAGCATTGTGCCGCCTATTTCATATAAATACTAGACTTCTTTCAAACCCAAAAGATTTATACCTCTACCTTTCACGTTATCTTCTCTCAAATCAAAAATCCCCATCTTCTTTGAGAAACATTGATAAAAATGATATCTTCATGGATGTTGAGTGTTGTGAAATACCTTTCACTTATCTCAAATACAACCCCTCTTCAAGTAGGGATAACCTTCTTAGAGCCCATAGTCCATCTCAAAGGAAGGAGATCCTTATGGGATCTTGGGTCTTCTCCAAGAACTCATGCTTCGTGAAGTACCTTCCATGCACATGTCGACCCCATGCTAATGCAGGATCATTGTTCTTCTTGAAGTACATTGCTTCACAGTTCCCCACTTTGTAACACACCCATGCTCTGCGATGTCCTACTTCGCAAAAACACTAGCACTTCCTGAAGAGCCCTTTATATGCATATATACCCCTCTCTTATGTTAGTCCACTCCACTTCACAAAGTATACCCATTCACATAGTCTCTCCAATTTGTGGGGATCTAGAGCATTGTAAGGTCCCTTCATGTGAACCATTTTTCTTCACAAACCCTTATTCTGTACAACCCTCCAGGATCATGCGAAGTGATTTCAAGGGTCCCTTGGGTGGTTCTTCATATTGTTTTTATTTTCCTCTTGCTTCATTTCATATTAATTCTAACGCCTATTACTTATTCTCATAGCCACGCTAACATTATCCCCTCAATGGATCACTCCATAACCCCATATCCACATGGAATTGTTGATGTCTTCCCTACTCCAAGTGTGGGTGTGTATTAGTTATGTAAATCATAGGGGGGTGAGAAGTAAATCCTCATAATTTGAGATATGGTACATCAAACTACCACGAACTATTTTCCTCAACACATGATGTTAAACTATACCCTCAAGCAATGTAATATACCTGGGGTGCCCCACCTCAGACATGTTTTCACTCCTACTGGTCTCCATGGTAGTGAGATAATTCCTCACATGGATTGAGATACTCTTTGTAGGAGTGGAATCTGTTTGATGGGTAGGGAAAAAATATTAGTTTATACATCTATTCTTTCATGTGGGCAGTAGAATCCTTGCTCTTCCACTCTTCTTTTATGTGAAAAGGCCAGAGGAGAGAGGGGAACGGGGACCTTCACAACCCCATCCCTATTCCTTTGGGCCTTATCGCCATCAGGCCTCCATCCTAGAATAATTCCCCAAATCCATTTCCTTGGGACACTAACCATGTGTAATCACCACTTCATTCCTCATGGATGAACCATTCATGATGTGATCGCTTGGACTTTTCCACCTCTTGTTTCCCACACTGATCATGACTCACGTGGGCTTTGAGTATCCATCAACCATGAAATCCTCCATGAGATGTATTAGCGTGTAATCCCCAATCCACCCTTCTAAACTACATCGAATTTGATCCTTATATCCTAGGAAATGTACATAGGAACCCTTATGAGGATTAATCTAATTAACCAGTTATCCATATCATCTTCACATTGGTTGATCCTCATCGTGCATGACATTAAACTGTATGCCCCCTTCAATCCCATATGTCTTTAAACTATATGAATTAATACTATGTGTGATTTAATCCTTATCTCTTAGATAGGGTATGTGAGGATCCTCCCCAAGGTTCAACCCCAACCAACAGTAATCCATTGTAGTCCCTAAACAATGGTAACATGTTGTAGTCCCCAATCAATGGTAAGGTATTGTAGTCATCTACAAACAATAAGCCTTTTTATTCCCCAATTAATGGAAATACATTATAGTCCCCTGTGTTGGGATCCAAAAAGCCAATCCCCCCCTGAGAATAAGACCAACTCGGGATGCTAACCACACGTAATCCCCAACATATCTTCAGGTCACTGTCATCTACGCACACCTTGATTCTATGCATCACCCTGAACTACATAGACTTTGATTCCCTAACATGGGGATACATAGTAATCCTCATTGAGGTTCAAGACCATACCTCGTGTCCCATCAAGGTCCTTCCTCCGAGCCTATGAGTTTTGAGGGGACAATCCTCCAACCCAAATTCTCTACTTCCTTCGGGTCCCATCCATGCATCCATCGTCATGTGCCACCTCCACAGGTGGCCCATGGCCCCACTGAACTATGTAGACTTTCATTCCATGCCATGGGAATATATAGGAAACCACTCTATGGTTCATTCCCAACACCACCATCATCATAAAATCAGTTCCATCCCCACCCACTATATCTTGCGGTACCCCACCCATATCCATCCTGATCCGTACTTGCGCCACCACACCTTGGAAAGATCACGTCATTCCCATGGGATGCTATCCATGCGTAAGCCCCAGTCGCCTCATGGTCATTTCCCTTCATGTAAACACTAATTCATCACCCCATAGAGCTACGCGGTTTTTTATCCCTATCTACTAGATAGGGAACATAGGAAACAACTCTGAGGTTCAATACCATCCAATGGTAAACCCTGGAAACCCCTTTTTAGGTACCCAAGCATCCTTAGATCCATATTCAATGGCCATTTTGATCAAATCATCCATTGAAACCCCCAGGTGATCCTTGTTGGGGATGTACCCATATAATCTACTCATATCAGGGTTCCCATAAGTCTGACCCATCTTCAATATATATTAAACTCGCAGTATACCTCATGTTATAAAAGGGAAGTTGAGGAAAACCATAGAGAAATTTCTATGGAATATAATTCCCTTCACTCGATGTGGGATTCCTTGAGCTTCTATACCATTGGGAAGCCATGTCATAAGGGGAAGTGCTCAGGAAAAACCATGTTTCAGAATCCATACAAGCCAGCAATGTCCAATGTTACTAATCCCTTGATCAAAGTTTATTTCCTTAACATGAACCCTTGGAATGTCCTGACAGAAGTAGTATAATTAACTGGCATCCTTGAAGATATTTCACTAGGGAAGAGTTCACGAACAAATTATTAATCTTTAAGGGACACCCAGGTTAGGTAATGAGTTCATTGGAGGAATCCCTAGAAGGAGCGACCGACATCCCATCATCCAGTTTTGACCGAGAAAATATCCCCGAATAATCGATGGAGGTTGTCGGCCATTGGAATGTTGGAATGAGGGAAACAATTAACGTGTCCTCCTTGACAGACTGATGCATGCCCAGGAAAAATTTTTAGAAATATAAATGGTGAACCCAATGTGATGTTCTTCTCTACAATGTGGATATTAGTTTCATTCCATACATCAGTGGATAAGAATCTCACCAGAGCCAACTATCTGGAACCAGGTCTTGCAAAGTAAATAGTGGGCCTGGTGTGAAACTCACCAGCTATTTGGGTAGTTTACTGTTAGCCATCCCAGTTTATGAATTTTCTAGTGTGGAACCTTCTTACCAACCATGGGAGACTGGACAAAATTACAGCAATGGACAACGCTTTTCTCTATTCAGCACTAATCGTTGAATCTCCCTTCATTATAGGACCCAAGCATCTATGACATGAAACTGATGACAACCCACCCACTAACATATGGGATGAGGAAACACTAACATCGAATTCACGCATGGATCCATCTTTTTTCGCAATGTCCTTCACATCTACCATCGCTGGGTGCCTACACCCCCTCTCACAATCTAAACTCGGTCAAAGGAGGGTAATTAACAACCTCGTTCGATGATATGATGAAGAAGGGACTATCCCAAATTGGGATATAGCCAAAAAGACCTATAAGATTCTACACCTCACGGTCGTTACTACCCCCAAGGGCCACACAAGGATCCACTACTCCCCACTCCGACCAACAAACATTTTCGGATCCTCCCCTTGGATCACTTTTACGACTCTCTCCCTTAGGTCGATGAGGTGAGGGAAGTATGAGCTAGCCCGACTATGATTCATCATGGGGGTCCGCCATGGAGGGATCCCAGTAGGCTACATCATCACCACCACCTGGCCCCACAACCTAAGGGTTAGGTGAGTTATAAACATTTTCCTCCAACACCAGTCTTGTTATCCTGACGCCAGCATCCGAAGTAAGTTGTGGAAGACGCCCGCTAGGAGGTGTCATCATCAATAGTTGTAGTGGCTCATTCCACCACTGATACATACCATCAACACCCCATTTATACTGATCAGGAGAACTCATATTTCTGTCCTAGATTGAGGCTCCAACCACCCCATAAGTAGGTTGGGATGACTCTCCTGGTCATCGACACTGGTGGTCCTGGGCTGACCGAGGTTGATGATATCATGTACCGAGGTACTCCCCATGTCGCCACCAATGAGACCACAGGTCCTCCCCAAACCCATTCATGGAGTGGATATCCTATTCATGCCATAATCTATCTAACAGAAGGACCTCCCCACCACACATACATCCAGAATGAAAGCTTCGTCCTTACTTGTGATCCTAGGTACGGAGTTGTTCCTCCTGTATTAGATAGCCAATGTGGAGATCCTCGTCTTCCAATTAGCCACCAGTGTGGGTGTCTTAGTCATATATTTAACCCAAACAATATAGGTCCTCCTCATCCGATAAATTAGATAATAGGATGTCTTTCCCACTTCATTATTTTCCAACACGGAGGTCCTACCCATGTTTAGTTTGACCAGTACGAAGGCCCGCCTCATACAATCACTGCTAACAGAAACAATCATGGTGGTATTACCCATGCTCCCACCAGTTCTATCAGAGGTATTACACGCTCTGAAACTTCTTGCATGGGTTCTCTCCACACACTAGCCTATGGATGTAGAGGCCCTCCACATGTTCCTTTTGACATTTGTTTGGGTACTCCTCGCACCCGACTCAACCAGGCTGAAGTCCTCCCAGTCCCAGAACTAGTTCGGCCAAAGGACCTCCTCATTTTGAAAACCTACACTACACTGAAAAAACACCCCAGGATAGGATGGTGGGTCACCACATACAAAGTATGAATACCGAGATGTTTCATACAACAATTAAACCTGTATTCTTCTCAGATTCAGAAGTGGAATTTGATTTGGTAATGAAACCCTCACCTCCATCTTCTGTTTCATGTGTTGGGTAGGGAACAATACATATTAGACTCTTACTTATTGTAATGTGAGGTCCAATACATCATCACCTCCCTCTGAAGATACATCTAGGTGGAGGAATATTTGGCCTCTTTCTTGGGCATGGCCATGCAATCCTCTCTATTGTCGATAAAATCATTCTCTACCTCTACCGGAGATCAGGAATAGTTGTTATGGGGAGCAGTAGAGGATGAGAAGTTCCCTGACCCACCATCAGTAACTGAAACACCTATATGAGAATGTGTGGCCAGTAGCCCATCTTACCGAGATGTGGTGGCTCGTTCATGGAATTCTTGATAAGACAACCCATTATGTGGTATTTTGTCAGGTCGCTCGCCATATTCTCCATCATCCGGTCTACTATCTCAACGGTCTGCTTCAGTGCCGTTAATGGTCCCTCACCTACCTCGAGTCAATGAATGGGGCAAATAGGGGGCTAACCCTGAGTATGAGCCAAGGAGCCTGTGGGACATCATTGTGGAGGACTATTTCCCCGAGATGTTTGGGCCAGTTGCAACCACAAACTTTAGTGCACTGGAATATCTTACCCAGGAAGAGGTCGTGTGATTTCCCCAAACCCTATATGAGATGCACTTATATCTATGTTATCGGTGACTGGATTACCCAAAGAGTTAGGAACACTGTGGAGATATTGGACAACAATGTCGTATAGTAGACTTAGTTGCGCTCACTGTGGCCCACCACATTGAGTCACCCGATCACCGTCAGAACCTATAGAAACAATGAATTTAGAGATATAATGTGCTATTCAGAATTATTAGGGAGGCTTCCCCCCATGTTCAAATCCACGGTTGGGGGCAGTTTGTAGCTCTTCATTTCAGTTTCATCTGGTTCCAGCCCGACTTACCATGCGATATTGAGGATATTCCTCCAAGTAGAGTTGCGGTTAACATGGAAAACTTATTAGAAAAAGATAACAAGATAGAAGTCTTTGAGGAGTAGTTACACCCCTGGGAGTTCAGCACCTATTGGTTCCATTAGGAAGGGTCGCTCGCCTAAAAATAAAATTTTTGGGTCTTCCCATTCCTACCGAGTCATTAACTATCGGTCAGAATAACAAAAAGGGAAAAGAGAATCATGGGGATGTCAAACCTTATGAACCATCTAGATTAGTGAAGAACACATAAGAATATCCTAAAAAGGCTGTTTTGCATCATTATCTCATGAACCATGAAAATATTTGGTGATCTTCTCGCTGAATGTGTGGAGGAACAACAACCAGACTACAATAATCCTCGACAGGGGTAGCAGGGGTGGGCACACACTCATCATGGTGAGTTGCCTCCAGATGACCTTAACCATTCATCATGCACAAATATTGTATATGCTTGTGATTATGGTAATAGGTCATGATATGCCTCTCCCAAGCCACATGAATTGCTTGATAACCCTCCATGGGACCCGTATCAGGTCCCCCTAACCACTCGGCATGTCATCCTACTAGCCACTCCCTGAGCCATTGGGCCAACCTATCTTATTGAAGAAACTTCCAATGCACTGGTGGTAAGGGATACTCATTTATATAGGAATCCACACCCAAAAGATCCAATGGTAGAGCCCATTGCCCTCCTCGACGCTTTGGAAACTGAACAGGTGGAAATTCCAAATGATGGAAAGCCATATATAGCATACTGGATGATATGCCAACACCCCTAGTTTTGGTTATTCTTACATTTAACCCTTTAATTGTATGGTTTATCCGCTACATCATCTGGCCCAATTAATCTCAAGGTGAGGACCCATTCTGAGATCTTTGGCACATTAGGAGGCCACCCAACTCTGGTGTTTCATACAAACATTGGAAAGCCCCTTGTTGGTCTGGTACATCCAGCTACCTGTTGGGTCAGTAGCTGGATGAGTGGATCTTCACAGGTAGTTTATTTACTAGTTCAATTCTACTACCTGAAACATAAGTATTGTAGATCTCTTCAAGTGCATGTTGAGGCCTGACCAACACATCACAGACGTTTTCACCTGATGGAAAGGCCTTACCTACTCCCTTGATATGTCACTGACTTAGAAATAGCTGCTGAAAATGTGTGTGGGGAATGTTAAAACTAAATTGGTCCCCACTCTCACCCTGTAGAACTACCGTAGGGAATTTCAGTATTTCTCTGACAAAGCCCAACATTTAGAGGAATACTTATAGTAGGCCAAGAAGGAAGGTCTGGTGCCTCCTTTAGTTCCCATGAAAAGAGAAGCTATTCCGGACCCCACCGCGGTAGCCCAAATAGAGGCCCCCAAAAATTGGAGTTATTACCAGTAGAGCCACCACCACAACCTCATAGAGGCATGTCACCTTAGGTGTAGCCTCTGTCCCAATAATGACCTCCTTAGAATTGGCAGGTGCCCCCCCCCCCCCCGTAATGATCTGCCACCACCCAGGTGAGATAAAAAGGTTTTACCTCTTCTGTAGGCTCCTCCATCCCCTCATCAATTCCTGTCTCCTAGATCCCCCCTCATAGATAGAAGGATCTGAACCTATTCATTTAATGAGTCTCAGGTACCTGGTTATTTCTGAGGTGCCTTTGAATAATGAATTATATGGTTTCCAGAATATAGGAGACCCGAAGAGGAATATCTCATTCATCACCCCAATTAATACCCCTATCATAGGATTCTGCAACACACCCTCAAGCAGTGTTATGTGTTTTAATACTAGCTCTAAGACTAGGTTGATAATGACATAGTCATCTTAGGACCAGCACTAGCATAGGTGGCATGAGTGTTCGTGCAGCATGATAATGATAGTGACATTGAAGGTGAGTGGCATCTGGTTTCTAACTGTAGATCTCAAAAATATTATGAATAGATGGATCATAATGTAGCTACCCATGCTAATGGTATCATCTTTTCATTTTTGTATTGACCCGAGCAATCAAAAGCCTCCATGTCTCCCATAATCACTACTTCTGATTCATCATCTTAGTTTTCCTCTCCCTAGAAGGCAAAGCATCTGCGACGCAAGGAAAATCACAGTCCCCCACATATGCCATTGTCATCATGTACTCAGTGTGATTTCATCCCCCTGGAGTGGGAGATTACCCCCATAATTCATCTAGTGGTGGAGGATTCTTCGATTGAAGACCAAGGGTAAACTTTTTTTTAACACCGTAGAGTTAGTAAACCTCTACATGATTCCCAACAATATGGAGTGCCAGATGGATCCTCCCAACATCCCTAGTTGTCACTAGAATTCCAAATCCATGGTTACATGAGTCATTGGAATGCCTCAATCAGTACTTCCATCTAGGATGTTCATGCCACTGAAACTAGAAATCAATCCCATCCCAGAGCTCAACATGCAAAAACTTCTCATATTGTATCATTGGGTCAGCCTTCACTGCCGTTTGTGATACGTGATTAGGCGGAGCCACCACGATCATGATTTCATCACCGGTGTTCATTCACAAATAAGACTGAGTCAACATGCCCCCATTTAAGAGTCATTCCATGTGTTTCAACTAGTGAGAAGCAAAAAATTCCCACCACCTGTCGGCCTCTAGTTCTACCAGAAGGGATCATCATACCTCCTAACATAGAATGACCTTCTATCAGCAAAAGTTCAGACATGGAAAAGAGGTATGATATTATGAAGTATCTTTCCATCATTACCACGAGGATACCTATCCTCAAGGCTCTTTTACTTTCATCAGATATTCGTGAAGCCCTTTTCGAGGCTTTACATATCCCCCACCAGGTCGAGTTAGAGGTAGAAACAACAGAAGCCTTCCATGTTGAGGATGTCGAGCATGAAAAATTCCACACCATTATCTCTTTCTTGGGAGAAGATTAATATTCTAGATATAGGGGAACATTCTACCACATTACATAACTAGTCATTTCAATATTGTGGAGGATCAAAACTATATTTTCGACATAGGTTCAGTGATGAACCTTATCCCAACCCATACACTCCAGTAGATGGGTCTATCTGAGGATGATCATATTCTCTCTGACCATACAATTCAATGTTATTATAGGAAAGAACAAACATCAGTTAGCATGATCCTAATAAAGTCCTAGTTTGGTGGCCTAGCTACCAGCATTGAATTCATGGTTGTCTCTTAGGACACCACCTACAACGCATTAATGGGTATGTCACTACCTACACACGATAGTCCCTTATTAATATCACTAATGCCTTATGTACTCCAATAATGTTCGAGTTGGTGTACTTCGAGGTGATGAATATCCCTTTTCCTCTTGTGAATCCCACCACTTTGATGCTGACAATTACATGAGAAAGGGAAAGAAGATCCATGATAATGAGGTTTAATAGGATACGGCTACACCCAACCTGGGTAAAGACATGGATGATGCCGAAAGTTTCTTAATCCACCGATTGGAGACCACAACTATAAATTTGGAGCAATACTTTGTTGTTTTTGGAAAAAGGGGGAACACATTTGAAAGTCTAATGGATGCCGAAAATGACCTCATATTCTTATGAAAATTTGGCTTGGGTGATATCAGATCCTCTTACTCCCATAAGTTATCAGGTTGGCTACCCCTGGAAATGATAGAACATCATACATTTATGTTTCATTGGGTTGTGATAAATTGGCTCAAACCAATGCACCACTATATATTTGATAACATATAGTGTGTCCATGTGGTCTGAAATCCAGATGGGATCTGGTCGATAGCTTCAGTCACTGTGGATTCATCAGTTCAGGAGCTCCCTGATGTGATTTCAACCACTACATAGTCATACACCAGTGTCCTGTCAAGATCTGTCGACTTGAAATAACCACATCCCACTAAGGATCTTTCCCCCATGAATGATGAAGATGATTTGGAGGATGATTCTCCCACATTCGAAGAGGGTGTCTCCACCACGATCGATGAATTGGTGCAGGGGAGCCTTAGTGACGAGACTAATCTGAAACCCACATTGATCAGTGTCGTTATGCCTATCGATGTGAAATAGTGGTATGTGAGATTTATAAAATACAATCATAATATTTCTTTCTATAGTAATGATAATTTTCTAGGACTAGATCCTCGGAATTCCATTCTTGGCCCTGGTCTTCCAAAAAATCATTACAGGTTCAAATAGACTCCCAGAAAGATGCACCCTTCTAACGGTGCCATGGTAGAGGCCAAGGATGATAAAATCATCAGAGCCAACTTCATCATGGAGGTCTAGTACCCCAGGTGCTTATCCAATATTTTTTCCATCTAGAAGAAGAACAAATAGATGAGATTTTTCATTGACGTCTGGGATCTCAACTTTTTTTGTCTAAAGGATGATTTTCCACTTCTTAAAATAGATTTGTTGATCGACATAATCACTAGGTTCTAGGTTCTCTGCTTCATGGATGGGAATCTTGTGTATAACCAAATCTGAATGAACCCAACATATGAATATTATACAAACATCAGGGCACCGAAAGGTACATTTTTATACCAGGTAATTCCCTTCAAACTGAATAATGTAGGTTCCACAAATTAGTGTTCCATGCATCAAAAATTTAATCTGATCCTCAAGAAATTTGTGGAATTCTACATTGATGATCTATTGGTAGAATCTCTTCAGTACTAGGATCATATCAAAGATCTCAATAATGTTTTCAGCATCCTCCAATCATACCATTTGAAGATGAACCCCTTGATGTGTGCCATTGGGTCACCTCTAGAACGATTCTTGGCATCATTATTAAATAAATAGGCCTTGAGATCGATCCAGAGAAGATCAAGGAAATCAGTCGGATGTATCCACCAAGCAGCATTCGGGATCGTAGAGGTTTTCAAGGCCAAATATCCTACATACTTTGATTTATCATGAATTTGACTGGTATGTTTATACTCTTTTCCAAGATAATGATGAATGGAACTGTCTATTAGTGGGATGAGGAATGCCTGGGTGCCATTAAGGAAATCAAGAAGTACCTACTCCATCCTCTTGCTCTGATTCCACCCATCCATAGGAAGCAATTTATCCTTTACGTGACTTCTCTGGAACAGTCCCACGGTTCCCTTCTATGCCATAGAATAGTGTAGGGATATAGAATAGTATGTGAAATAACACCTGAATTCTCCTCGATATAGAGACCAGGTGTACCTCAATCGAGAAGAGCAACCTTGCATTGGTATTCGCACAGCAGAAATTGAGACACTACTTATCGGATCATGAGGTACAACGAGTTTCTCGATTGGATCTGATGAAGTACATTATGAACCACCCTATATTGACAGGTCATCTAGCTCGGTGGGTAGTGATCCTCCAGCAGTTTGACCCAAGGTTTGTCTCTGAGAAGTCCATTAAGAGACAGGTATAGGCAGACTTCCTTGCCACCCATCCAGCTCCCACGGACCATCCCCTGGATCCTAATTTTCCAGATAATCCATCCTCTTGTTATATCTCTACATTCAATGTTGGATGATGCACTTTTATGGTGCTTCACGATGCCCTACTGGAGAATATTCAATGATCCCAGACTCAATACAGTAGACCTGGGTATCATCTTTTTCACGCTAGTGCATGTCGTTCTACCATATTCATTCCTATTTTCAGAAGGTTGTACAAAAAATGACGCAGAATACAATGCTCTTATTACTACTCACAAGATATCCCTTGAGATTAACATCCCCCACCTACATGTGAAAGGGGACTCTGAATAAGTCATCATGAATATAAATAGTGACTACGTTGTCTAGAATCCAGAGATCGTTCTATTGTTAGAACATACCCTCAAGTTGATGGCCCAGTTCTCATCTCGGCCATAAGTTACTCATGTCCCTCAGTCCCAAAAAGTAAAATCTGACACCATGGCTGGCTTGGATTCATCTCTTGTAGAGATCCGTCAAGATGATTTGGTTATCCACATGGCACATTAGAGATTCATCACACCATTTACTCCGGACGATGATGATTGCCTACAGGTAAGTCACCTTACCAGTACTACCTCCACATCAGGACCCCAATGTCTACTTGTCATAGCATTGGATGTGACTCTCGATTAGAGGACCCCCTTTATAGAGTATCTATAGCATGGTAATCTCCCAACAGATCAGGCCGATCGTGATCAAATCTGATATCACGCATTGCATGTCACCCCCCCGAGTGGTCCCGGTCTTGAGAAAATCATCTACCGATGAGGGGTTGATGGGATTATCCTATGTTTTATTCAAGGAGTTGAGATTTCTCAGGTCATGTATGAGGTTCAGGCCGGTTCTGGAGTGTCTCATCAGACTTGGCCGAAACTCTCTCTTTAGATCTGTAGATTGGGGTATTTTTATCCTGCCATGATCCGTAACTACATCAACTTTCCCAAGAGGTTCCATGAGTGAAAAATCCAAGATAACATTATTCATCGTCTTTTGGAGACTCTCCAAACTACCAAGTACTCTTGGCCCATTCTAGTATGGGGACTTGATGTCTTGGGACCCTATCCAATGATGATATCCCACCAATGCAGGTTCATCCTGACTGCTACGAATTTCTTTTCGATATGGGTAGTGTTTTTCTGCTCAAGAAGGTCAATTCCTATTCTATCATTGAATTTCTGAGCTCCAATATTATCTACTAATTTAGAGTCCCTTGCACCATCCTCACCAAAAATGACACTAGATTTTGGGTAGCTTAACAGAAGGAGTTGTTTGTGATATATAACATATGTTCTACCCATACCCCCACTGCCATGCGCAAGAAAATGGGAAGATCGAGGCATTAAACCAAACCCTATCTAATATTTTTCACTGGACTGTTGTTCAGAACAAGAGGATTTTTCCAAAAATAGATCCCAATTGCTCTTTGGTATTTTCAGACAATGACCCACAATTCCACACAGGTGACCCCATATTCTTTGGTGTATGGAATAGAGGCAGTCCGACCCATCAAGATTCTGTTTTCATCATTACACACAGTTCTCTATGATTATAAGACACTAGATAAGGTGTCCAAAATCACTCAACAAGAACTTGAAGTGCACAATGAGAATATTCTTTGTTCCATACACAACCTGAAGAGGCATCAAAACAAGATATATTGATTTTTCAAAAATAAAGTTCACCTCCACTCTTTCATACATGGTGAAATGGAATTGTCCCTATGAATGCCTATAAAACCTAGTAGGAAACCACCCACACTAGATCCCAAATGGGAAAGACATTATATCATTCATATGGTTTAATCCAATGGCGCATACTCGCTAGTTATCATGGATGGTGAGCGTATAACTTCTCCCACCCAGGCAAAATTCATAAAGAAGTACTTTTCTTGAGTAATCATATAGTTATACATGACCTTAAAATATTACGTCATTACCATACGATCTTAGACTATGTGAACCATCCAATATAAAGGACCTAAATGTACTCAGCACCTGTCCTACATGACGTTAAACTACTTTTTTGTCCTACATGACATTAAAATCTGAATGGAATATATACCATTACGATCCAAGCTCTATGCCCCTTTTCTTTCATCTGTATGTTCTAGTATGACAATAAACTACAAAACTGTCTAAGCTCTATGAACAAAAACTATGATCTATAACGTCCCATATGACCATAAACTGCAAAACAGCCGGAGGTCAATGACCATAATCTAAGATCTACCATGTCCTTGTTCCATGAAGTTGAATAATTATCATTATCAAGAACTGTGTATGGATTAATTCCAAGACCCACAGGATATGTAGGAATTCCAAACCATTTTGTTCATAGGCCTAGCCCCAAGCATCAATATCTCCCTTTTGGTTCAACCCCTAGGACTATATGCTTCTGAAAACACATGGTGTGATGATGTCTTTGTTTTCCACCATTAATTCAGGTTTATCATGACCGCACCATGTATTCCACTTCTTCGGGATCTCTACTCTTTTCTTCCTTATCACAAGAAGTTAAACTGTAAGGGAATATTCACGCTTTACGCATCCCATAATTTGGGTTTTCATCATCTTTAACATCCTAAAAGACCCCTGAACGACATGTATTCTAGGCCCCAAGGCTCTCCTACCATCTCATAACAACGTCTCGAAGGATCTTGAAAAACACTTCGATACAAGTCCCACATATTTTCTATGGTCACTAGTCGATGCTCATTTGTTGTTCCCATTTTAGGCCACACGATATGGATGCTATGTTTCTAACATAGTCAATAGTCATTCTCCATCATTATTAAAACCCCTACAAGTCCCAAATATCTGGTGAATTGACTAATTTTGATCAGATATCCCCTTAAATGATAGTGTGCTTTGAGAAATGATATCGGTCTTGCTGGGACTGATCCCGCCAAACCTCTTCCTTTAGTTTCATACCATTATCTATTTGGTATAACCTGATATCGTTCCTTATTTCTCACACCAAGAATTTCTCAAGTTGTATTAGGTACATTGGTAAGGAATTAACTTCATAACGGGTCATGTAATCAATTTTTCGTGCTCTATGACCTTAAAATATGATCACCACCATCTTCACCGCATGACGTTACACTACATGATCCATCGAAACTGATGGACATAAAACTACTCAGCACTCTCACCACATAAAGATAAACTAAAATCCGGAAGGGAATTTTCGTCCTTGGCCTAGCCTTAGGTCCCTAAAACCATATTGTCCTCTAAGCCCAAGTTCTCATTTAGTATTGTGTGGTTTCAAATAGACATCATGTCCTCATTCATGTCGGGCTCCCTTGAGACACCTCTCCATCCATCATCTTTGAATGAAGACATTAAACATCACGGGAACCACAACGCATTATGTGAACCTACATTTGGTTTCCCATCATCTTTCATAACCAAAAGGACCCCCCAATAGCAAGGATTTTATGCACCAGGGATCTCCTACCATTTCATACCAATGTCCATGAGGATTTTTTATGACAATTTGTTGAAAGTATCGTATTTCGAATATGGTCAGTGGTCGACACTCATTTGTTGTTCCCATTCTAGGTCACACGATATCAATACTGTATTGAAAACATGGTCATCATTTTTCCTCAATCATTTTTTTATGTTCTCCCAAATGACCTGATTGGTGGTTCACCCTTTCTACCCATTTGTCCCATGCACATGGCATTAAACTGGGAATCAAAGTTCCATGATCTATGAACATAAACTATGATCTACCATGTCCTTTTCATAAGATGTTAAAATACACTACAACTGGAGAACTACATTTGGCATGATTCCCATCACAATGGGATACCTAGGAAAACCCATAAATTTTGTCTTCGGGTCCAACCTAGATTCAAATATCCTTTCTCTCGGCCCCTTGGCCTAATTTATCTCAAAGAATTATGAATGGTGTGGTTTATGAATTCTTTTTTTCCCTCATTCATGTCGGGTAATCCCCCATAACACGTACCTCACTCGTGATATCTCTTCACCCCCCTTTCTTACATTAATCTTCTTGGGTCATCTACTTTAAAATTGGGCCCCTCAACTCTCATTAGAAATTACCCAACATGATCAAGAGAACTCTGGTTCATTACATTGAGTGTTGGATTCTACATACACATTTTTTTTCCATTTATATGATTCATGTTACCATTTATTTAGGATTTCATCATCTTTCACATCTGAAAGAACCCCTGAACAGCATGGATGCTAGGCCCCATGGCTCCCCTACCATCTCGGGCCAACATCCCTGAGGATTCTAGATGACAATTTGATACATTCCTTGCATTGAGAATATGGTCAGTGGTCAACACTCATGTGTTGTTACCATTTGAGGTCACATGATGTTGATGTTGTGTTTTGAACATGGTCAACAATCTTCTTCTATCGTTGTGACACATCTATTAATCCTTAAGTATTGACTACATGATTCACATCAATTTCTAGTCTATCATGGCCAAGTCGGATTTTGACACTCTTGGTGTTGTCCCTCAGTGTATTTTTGTTCATTTAGTGGACAATGGCATGGTAAGTTTTCATTTCGAGGCTCTGCACCGTTTCCTATTTCTTTGCATTCCATATGTTGTGAATACCTTATCTGCCCTTGTTTCCCACAATGAGAACTACCCACATGGGCTTAGGGATTTGGTCAAGGTTTATGCCCATTTGAATAATATAAATCCCACTGGTCTAAGATCTACAACCTTAAAGTATGATCTCCCTAGGTCCTCGTCCTTTAGAACTATGTATGGATTGATTCCCAAATGTATGGGATACGTAGGAATGCACAGACATTTTTCCTTTAGATCAAGCTCAAGCTCTACTAATTATCTATTTTGTTCATCATTTAGCCCAGATTCATATATAATTGAGTGGTGTGTCATATATGGGATTATGTCCTCAATCACATCGGATTTTCAATAATTTCACCATGTATTTCCCTTTTAGGATCCAGCCTCTCCTGTCTCTCATCCTGCATGACATTAAACTGCTCCTTCAGAACTACATGTGGATTTATTCACATCATCATGGGATGTGTAAGAACACCCAAGAGTTTTTCCATTGGGTCCATCCCCATACCCACTGATCTTTTCCACCCCTTTTCCTATGGTTTTTCCTCTAGAGTAACACACAAGTTGATGTGGACTCGGTCCTCATACACATCGAGTATGCATTATCACAACTTTTTATTCCATCTAAAACATCGTTCATCTATATAAGTCCAATCCATATGACCATAAACTATGATTTATGGTCCTACATGACTTCAAAATATTGTGTCTTTACCATGCGACATTAAAATTCATGGGTTAGTCCTATCAGACGACCCTAAACAATAACAATATTGTTCTAGTCACACGACGAAAAATAGCACAAAATTGTGGTGTCCTTGCTAGAGGGTACATCATGTTTGTTATCGATTCTCTACCATTCCATTTTTAATGGACTACATGTGGATTTATTCTTATAGAGACGATCTTATTCTCTATCCTAGGTTTGTCACTACACAAAAAATACAACACACATCCACCATAAAGAACAATCAAGATCAATTAAATTCCACTTCTTTTGGTTAATGGGCCATACCTACACGATGGTATTGTCCCTAGAATTGATACCCTACCATTCCATATTCTAAAACTACATATTTTATGATTTCCATCATAATGGGATACATAATAATTCCCATGAACTATGCCTTAGGCCCATCCCAACATTCATTTGTTCTCCCTCATCCTAATATCTCCCCTGGGAGCACATGGTGTGATGCAGACTCCTAATGTCCTCATTAATGTCGGTTGTTTGAATAGACACACCATGTGTATCCCTTATTCCATTCCATTACAATATTATATTTATTACCATAAAACTAAGATCTAACTATCCTTATCATATGACATTAACCTGCATGACACTTTCAGAACAACGTACGGCTTGATTCCCATCCTCAGGGGATATGTAGGAACACCCAGACATTTCTTCTTCAAGTCCAACTCCAGGAATCCCAAATCCTTCCCCTTTTTCTAGACCATTGGCCCGAACTTTTTCAGAAGCATGTTTCTCTATTGTCTCATCCCAACCGGGTCCGAGTTCTCCGACCATAAACTAAGATCTTCTTACGAATACTACGCATCAGGTTGGGCTACCTCACCATCTTGTGCACGTCTCATCAAACCATGTTCTCTCATAATGGTCAACTCTATGGCCTTACACTAGGAATTTTCATCCACATGACCCTTGACCGTTGAAAGGGATTCGACTCCATATATATGATACATCTCATTGGAATACTCGAACGTGTCATGGAAAAGTACCCAAAGGGCATGATTTCACATGGGCATTCCCTCATTTCATTTTCATGCTTCATTAGCCCTTTATTTGAATCTCCATCTTCTTGTATGTCTGAAGTGTCCCCCTTTATTGCTTGGTCTCAAGCCACATTGGATGACCTACCATTTTGGGCCAATTCCCTAGAAAACCTTGGATGAAAGTTTGCAACAGGTCCCATGTTTCAAACATTTTCACTGGTTGACCCTCATTTGACTGTCCCCATGACATGCTAATGTAAAATGAATACTATGTTCTAGACATGGTCAACAGTTTTCCTCCTTCATCATTCCTCCATCATTGTGATCCAGATCTTAGGATCCGTGATTCACCTCATTCCACTCCCTTATGTTTAAGTGGAATTCCAACACACTTAGGTTTACCCCTATGTGCGTCTATGTGCGTCAGGTAGGTGGCTCATTAATAGTGGGACGTCACCCACCCAACATTCCATTTCTCTTATTGTGTACCTACATGTACTAGAAAAATCCAATAACTACTCTTTTTTTCCCACATAGTGCATGACTCACATTGTCTTAGTAGTTTTGGTGGAACATGTACTGGTGTAACGACACTGCAGATGCCTTTCATCCCACATAAAATTAAACTATAGTCTCAGAACAACAGACAACTTGATTCGCATCCATATGGGGTACGTAGGAACACATGAACACTTTTCCACGGGCCTATCCAAAATTTCACCACCCTTGGTATCTCAACCTAATATTTCCCCAGGGGATACGTGGTTTGGTGTGGACTCCTTGTATCCTCATTCTGGTCAGGGATACAGCTAATACATCACATACTCCAGCCTTTGGGATATCACCTATGACTCTCCTCCAAACCGTAAAATGTTATACTATAACAGTCCTGAAGAACTACATATTTCTTGATTCACATCATCATGAGATACGTAGGAACACACGACCACCTTCACCCAGGTCTAGTTCCATGTTATGACATATCTATTCTATGCACTAAATAATCCAATTGGTAACCTATGGAGTGGTGAAATCCTTTTTTCCCTTATTAGAATTAGGATTTGTACCGCACTGCATGTTTCCATTCTGGATAACCGTGTCCTCGACACATGACTTAAAATAATGGTTCTACCCTGAACAAGTTCAGTATTCCCCATGATAATTGTGGGACATGTCATCTTCCTCACCAAAGAGGATTACCCCCACCAGCATTGGTCTGTAACCAGGTTGTTCCCAAGAACTATGTGTAGCTTAATTCCTTCCCTATAAGGATACATAGTGACATCTTGATATCTAGTTCTTAGATCTAGCCCCATGATTTTTAAACCTTGAATATGGTCTTGCTAGCCTCATCCCCTTTTTTGAGACCATTCATTACCTTCTTCCCCACCACAAGACATTAAACTAAGTGTCCATCATCCTCATTTGTGTGACATAAAACTACAAGGCATTCTAGGTCATCACCATAGTGGTCCTTTCTGGAATTATGTACGATCCCTGATCAAAACGATGAACTCACCTATAGTTTTTTCATCATTGTGGTTTAATTTCAATAGTGTTGGACTCTATTTGAACAATCCATCCCTCCACCCTCCACGCTTCACATTCCCTTTATTTGGACCCTCTTACTGTAACACCTGAGACTTTTATGTTATATAAATCATCAAAGGAATATTTTTCTACACAACACTTGCTTGGCTTGCTTTACACGCAATCGCGACCTTCCTCGATAGCTTGCGTCGTACGCAATACCGAGTTTCACTAAACAACAATATGCTATTAAAACTAGCCGTTATGAATAGTAATAACCACTTTTTGAAATTTTATAAATTTTATTTTTCAAAATGGACTTCATTTTTGGACTCAGAATATCGAAATTATCCTAGGGTGAAATTTTGGTATTTTTCTGAAAACTTTCAATTTTTGATGAATAGTGAAACCACTAAGTGGTAGGTTAAAAACTGAATTTTGCATAAAACTTAATTTTACCGCTTCTGTGAATGGAATTTCGAAAATCCGAGAGACACGGTTAATATCAAGGACTAAAATGTGGTTCAATGAGATGAAAATAATTTTTTGGTGAATAGTAACTTTTTACTATTTTTTCCGCGGTTAATAGTAAATAGGGTAACTAAGGGTAAATATGATATTAATATTACCCTAACACATGTCCTAATTCTATTGGAAAAGTGTAATTCGACCAAAAACAAACTTAGGAATAAAATATGACCATTTAGGACCACTTGGATTAGATTAGGACATTTATTATTAATTTATTTAAAGAAGGGTTAAAATAGTTAAAATCAAAGTTTAATAAGTAAATCATTTTTTAATATGGGGTTATACATAAGATAAATTCGATTGTAAATATTCATTAGAAAGCTAAAAAGATTTCCTACATGATGGTATTTTATTTGTAATTTTTAGACATCAAATAATTTAATTTATTTATGACACAAAGATGATGCAGTAATTATCTTATTAATGAAATATTGACAAAATTGATAATATAAATACCAAAATAAATGTAATTTGAGACTTTTTATGAATTCCAATAATTTTCTAGGTTACTATGATATATTATTGTTGATTTAAGCAACTTGGTTGGAACATATAATTCTGTTATGACTTTCACAAAAATCATATATCAAATAGTGTCAAAATTGACGCAAAATAGTTTTTAAATCAAATATTATATTATTAATTTTTATTTTATTCCTAAAAATCTAAAGATCGGCCAAATGACTTAGATAAGGATATATATTTTAATAATAAACAATTTGGGGTTCGTTTGGCATGTTATAGTAAGTGTATTAACCATATAGTGAAAGAAAAGAAAAAGACACGGTAAAAGTTAAATTAATTAACTTAGAGTTAAATCTAATTGATAAGGTTAAAATAATACCCTAAACTTGTCTAAATCCTATTGGTTGATAGGATTTCGACCCATCCCCACTTTAGCTTCGAAATAAGACCCTTTGGAACCATTATAAACCGATTTTGACTTTAATATAAAATAATATTTTGAGATATTCCTAAGGTGCCCCTCTCCTCCCTTATAAAAGGGCACCTCCTCCCCCTCCTCCTCACACCAATTTGAGCACTCAAGCTCGGCCAAACCCTGCCATTTTCTCCTCTCCACTTCCCTAGAATAATCCTAGAGGTCCTGGTCTTCTCCAAAGACCAATCTTAGTTCCTTAAGTGGAGGATTCAAAGAGGCGTTCCAAAGAAGAGGTAATATCCATTACCGATCTTTTCAATTTCTTTCTTCTTCAACTTCTTCTTCTTTAGTTGTTTCATGATAAAGTAATAACATCAGTATTACTTACATACTGATATGTTATTATAAATATGAAACAACCCTAATTCAACTTCTATCCATCCTACGGAAAAATGAAATCACCGCGCGTGCGTACGTACGGAATACCGTCTCCACGCCGTGGTGTAATCT
Source organism: Viscum album (assembly GCA_963277665.1). Taxonomy (NCBI): domain Eukaryota; kingdom Viridiplantae; phylum Streptophyta; class Magnoliopsida; order Santalales; family Viscaceae; genus Viscum; species Viscum album. Next base: position 1,339,996,803 of record OY728141.1, read on the forward strand.
ATTTTCCACCATCACCTTACAAGGATGGGTATAATGGTGTAATGAGTAACTATATATGATTATTATGAAGTAATATTGATACTGAAATAATATATATATACTCCAATACAATTCCACGATCATAGGAATGATATCATCACTCGTGCGTGCGTACGGAATACCGTCTCCACGATGTGATGCGACTCGTTCTACATGATCTTCATTTCATAATGATTATATAAATGAATTGAATGAATGAATATGGTATATACTACACTAATACCATTCTGTAAATGAATTATCTATAACCTAAAGATAAGAATAAGAATTTATTCGACAAAACACGCATAAGAACAAAAAGTTATAAAGACCCGAGTAACAAGTAACAATGAAATATTACTAACAAGAAGCTACTAATATGACCATATATGATATCATATCAATATGTATGATTCTGGAATAAGTCAATAACATTATTTAAACCATTATACAGGAGCTTCGGACACGAACAAAGCAAATCGGACCTAAGGTAAGGGAAATATCACAATCTCATTTTTATCCGAGATTGTTTATTCGTAAGTATTTACTGGGGTGTATTTTATCATCCACATCCATGTTCCCTCAATATGTAATATTGTTTCCATCCACTTGCAATAGTTTAAATCCAATTTTACCCTTAGGTGAGTTTTTAGTAAAGAATATGAAAGGAATCTTTTGTCGTTTTTCCGTACGAGGTACTTTTTGACTTTTCCGACAAAAGTACGAAGAATGTTTTTTTAACTTATACGACATGAATAGATTTTTAAAACATTATTTCCAAGAAGATTCCTTTAAAAGTTTTCAAGTTTATTTTTAATCAAATTCTTTTATTTTAAAGTTGTATGACATGTTATGAAAGGAAAAATGTTTTTGAAGAAGAAAGGATATTTTCCTCAAGAATTCATTTCAAGTGTTTTATCAAAATTATTTTCCATCTAAGATAATAAAGGGTTCTGTTTCTATCCATATTTTTACATTTATTTGACTATGTTGTGATGGAATTATGTTTATGAATTCCTTTATCTTATATGAATTGATTTATGATGTCATGATGTTTCAAGAATCCCATTTTTGTTACATGTGTTATGCGATGATGTATGTTTTATGATTATGTGGAACACATAAGAAAGGATTCATTATAAGATGGGTGGGACCTATATCTCCCTCCAATGCATTGGGTAATTATTTTATATCTCATGAGATAGACATGGCTGGAACGGAAGGTTATTTCGGTTCAGTGATACAGAACTGAAACGAGGAGTGAACTCGGTTCAGAAAGGGACTTTGTCCACTAAGATAGTCTTGGCAATGAGTCATGACTAACAAGAAATGATTTTCCATGATTATGTGTGCATGCCACAAAGTTTCATGTTTTATGTTATGATTATGGGGATCTCATTTTCACTTCTATGATTTATTCCATGTTAAGATATTATGATCTCTTTTGCAGGTTTTGATTTTCATAAAGATATTATATGTTTTTTATTTCCTTTATTTGCCCTTGCTGAGCATTTGAGCTCACCCTTTTATGTTTTCTTTTCCCCAGGTCAGGAAGATGGATATTAAGTAGAATATGCTAAAAGGGACCCTAGATATGATGAAATAAATGGGAGACACTGTAGAAGATTTATGAACCAGTTGTTTATGTTTCCCAGTTTCTAAAGACACTATACCTATACGGTCCTTTGTGGTTTTGTCATATGTTGTAATAAGTGTGCTTCACTTTTGAGGTATTAACAATGTATGTAAAGTGTGGGTCGTTATAGTTGGTATCAGAGGAAAGGTATAGTCAACCTTTGGAAACTAGGATGTGAAAGCCTTAGTAAGAACCCTAAGGATAAGTCTAAGCATAGAACACAATCTTAGAAATGGCCATGAATAACCTAGGATAAGACCATAAGCATGAAAATTTTTTTTTCTTGAATTATGTGGTTTCCTATTATAATTAGTGTTGCTCACACTATTCTTCTTGGTTTTAGTCAATGGCTGGAACCCGAAGGAACCATGTTAATGAGGAATGCGATGGGCAATGCAATGATTGTCCCCCTGAGCAACCAAACGATATGGGAGCTGGAATGCAAAATCTTGTAGCCATGCTCACACAACTTTCTCAAGCTATGAATCATGCAGGATTTCCAAACGAACAAAGGAGGGAGCAACATTCTGTTGAATCCTTCATGAGGCAGCGTCCACCATCTTTCAGCGGGTCTACTGATCCATTAGTTGCTGAACAATGGATTAGTACTACTGAAAAGATATTTTCAGTTCTTCAATGTTCTGAGCATGATAAAGTCATCCTAGCAGTGTATCGTTTGGAAGGAGATGCAGATCAATGGTGGAATCTTGTTAAGAATACGAGGCAAAGGGATGAAATTGAGTCTATGGAATGGGACGAGTTCAAGAAATTATTTTTCAATAAGTACTTCCCTCGTATTCTCCGAACAAAGATGGAGAAAGAGTTCCTTGAACTTAAGCAAAGGGATGATGAATCTGTTAGTACCTATGAAGCAAATTTTACAAGACTTGCAAGGTACGCTTCTGGTATTATTATCCAACCTGAGAGTAAGATCGATCAATTCTTTAGTGGCTTAAAACCAAGTCTTCGAAGGGCGTTATCCATAAGGGACTTCAATAGCTACGAGGAAATCGTTCGATGTGCTCTCAAAGTCGAGATGGAGATTGGAGTAACCCATCAGTCACATGGGTTTGATAAGAAGAGGAAGATGGAATTCAAAGAAAAATCTAAAGAGCACACGGAAAAGAAGATGAACTTTCCCTTATGCTCAAAGTGTGGAAAGAAACATGGAGGGAGTTGTCTTAAAGGGACAAGTAAATGTTTTAAATGTGGAAAAGAAGGTCATCGGGCATTTGAATGCCGTGATAATGGGAAGAAGATGTCTAATGACGCAAAGAAAGGAAGGGATACAAAGAATGAACCTACTACACTTCAATGTTTCAAGTGCAAGGAGATGGGGCATTATGCCAATCAATGCCCAAATCCAAGGGTTGATGATGATGGTCGACGTCAACAAACTCTTAAGGCTAAAGACAAAGGAAAGTCACATGCAATTTCTATCAGCGATGTGGAGTACAATAACGATGTGTTGAAAGGTACACTTACCATCCACTGTAAAGTAGCAAATGTTTTATTTGATTCTGGATCCACCCACTCTTTTATTTTTGAAAAATTTTCTAAGGGTATCACCGTATTACCTCAACAATTAGATGTTGAGTTAGCTGTGACAACACCTAATGGCACATCAATCGCATCAGAAGTTTATAATTCTTCTCCGATCTAAGTTTGTGGGAAAGTGCTTCCTGCAAATCTTGTGATCCTTCCTTTAGTGGAATTTGATGTGATTCTTGGCATGGATTGGCTTTCTCTACATGGAGCTCATATCAATTGCCAAAGAAGGGAAGTCACATTTCATATTCCAGATCAACCTACGATCGTCTATCAATGCAAGGATGAACATAACCTTCCAGTGGAAATTTCTTCCATCTTATGGGTATTGATTCCACTAAATGAAGGTTATTTATCTCAAATGGTTGGTGAGAAACTCACGATTAAGAATATTCCCATTGTACGGGAGTTTGATGATGTCTTTCCGGAGGAATTGCCGGGTCTTCCACCAAATCGTGAAGTTGAGTTTTCAATAGAACTCGTACCGGGTGCTTTGCCTATTTCAAAGACACCTTATAGAATGGCCCCAATTGAGTTGCAGGAATTGAAGAAGCAACTCCAAGAGAATCTTGATAAGGGATTCATACGCCCTAGTGCGTCACCTTGGGGAGCACCTGTTCTATTTGTTAAGAAGAAAGATGGATCAATGAGACTCTGCATTGATTATCGAGAACTTAACAAGATCACTATCAAGAACAAATATCCTCTCCCACGCATTGATGAATTATTTGACCAACTACGCGGAGCTCAATACTTTTCCAAGATTGATCTTCGTTCAGGGTATCATCAATTAAGGGTCAAAAGGGAGGATATACCAAAGAAGGCTTTCCGTACAAGGTATGGACACTATGAATTTATAGTGATGCCATTTGGTCTTACTAATGCCCCTGCTATCTTCATGGATCTAATGAATAGAGTCTTTAGAGACTATCTTGATCAATTTGTGGTAGTCTTTATAGACGATATTCTTGTCTATTCAAAGATCAAGGAAGAGAATGAAGATCACTTGAGAATTATATTGAAGACCCTGAGAAAAGAGAAGCTTTATGCCAAATTTACCAAGTGTGAATTTTGGCTTCAAAAAGTTGCATTTTTGGGTCATATAATCTCAAAAGAGGGGATATCTGTGGATCCAGCAAAAACAGAGGTTATCGAAAGATGGTCAAGACCAACAACAGTAACTGAGATCCGAAGTTTTCTTGGTTTGGCTGGATATTATCGACGTTTTGTAAAAGATTTTTCACGATTATCTAATCCACTCACCAAGTTGACTCGGAAAGGAGTTAAGTTTGTCTGGACAGAGGAATGTGAAGAGAATTTCAAGGAGTTGAAAAGAAGGTTATCCAGTGCACCTGTGCTCACACTGCCTTGTAGTGGAGAAAGGTTTGTGATCTACAGTGATGCATCCAAGAAGGGATTGGGGTGTGTTCTTATGCAAAATGATATGGTGATAGCTTATGCCTCACGACAGTTGAAAATCCATGAGCAAAATTACCCAACACATGATTTGGAGTTGGCTGCGGTAATCTTTGCATTAAAGATTTGGAGGCATTACCTTTATGGTGAAAGGTGTGATATTTATACTGATCATAAAAGTTTAAAGTATATTTTCACACAAAAGGAGCTGAATATGCGCCAAAGAAGATGGTTGGAGCTAATTAAGGATTATGACTGCTCAATCCATTACCACCCTGGGAAAGCAAACAAGGTGGCAGATGCATTAAGTCGACAAGACCATGCTAGTTTATCCATGATGAGGATCACAAAAGATCCAATATTTATGGATTTACAAAGGATGGATCTTGGAATTATAATGGAAGGGGAAAAATCTTATCTTTCTAAAATGAATGTTCAACCATCTATACATGTGAAGATTAAAGAGGCACAGAAAGAAGATGTCGAGTTACAAAAGAAGGTGAGAAATGTTCCTGAATTCAACCTTGATTGTGATGGGATAATAAAGTTCAGGAATCGGGTTTGCGTTCCTCCCATCCCCGAATTAAAGAAAGAGCTGCTGGATGAGGCTCATAGTTCTTCATTCTCTATTCATCCTGGAAGCACGAAGATGTATAGGGACCTGAAAGAGTACTTCTGGTGGGATGGCATGAAAAGAGATGTTGCTGAATATGTCTCTCGATGCTTGGTTTGTCAACAAGTTAAAGCTGAGAGACAAAAGTCTAAGGGGATGTTACAACCATTACCCATACCCGAATGGAAATGGGAAAACATCACTATGGACTTTGTCACAGGACTTCCTAAAACATCCAAAGGCAATAATGCTATCTGGGTCATAGTTGATCGTCTTACAAAGTCTGCACACTTCATTCCTATTAGAGAGGATTTCTCTCTAGATCAGCTTGCCAGGATATATGTAAAGGAAGTGGTAAGATTGCATGGAGTACCACTTTCTGTTATATCTGATCGGGATCCGAGATTTACCTCGAAGTTCTGGCGAAGTCTTCAGCATACTCTGGATACAGAGTTGAGTTTCAGCACTGCTTATCATCCCCAGACAGACGGTCAGTCTGAGAGAACAATTCAAACCCTAGAAGATATGTTGAGAGCTTGCTCTATGGATTTCAAAGGAGGTTGGGATCAACACCTACCTTTGGTAGAATTTTCTTATAATAATAGCTTTCACTCCAGTATTCAGATGGCTCCTTATGAAGCTCTCTGTGGAATGAAATGCAGGACACCAACTTGCTGGGATGAAGTTGGGGAAAGAAAGCTATTAGGACCTGATCTCGTTGATGAAATGGCAGAAAAGGTCAGATCTATTCAACAACACATAAGAGCAGCTCAGAGTCGACAAAAAAGTTATGCCGACAACCGAAGAAAAGACCTAGAGTTTGAAGTGGGTGATAAAGTGTTCTTACGAATATCTCCCGGGAAGAGGGTTATGAGATTTGGAAAGAAGGGGAAGTTGAGCCCTAGATATATTGGTCCTTTCGAAATACTGGATCGTGTTGGGAAGGTAGCTTACCGATTGGCGCTTCCACCGAATCTCTCTCAAGTTCACGATGTGTTCCATGTATCTCTCCTGAGAAAGTACATACCAGATCCTTCACATGTACTCAGCTCAGAAGTTGTACCGCTGGAGCAGGATATTTCTTATGAAGAACAGCCGATAGAGATTTTGGATCGTAGCGAAAAAGTCCTACGAAACAAGACCACTCGCTTGGTGAAAGTTTTATGGAGAAACCACCAACATGAAGAAGCTACATGGGAGCTTGAGGATATGATGAGGGAGAAGTATCCTCATTTGTTTGTTGCAAAGTGACGAATTTCGAGGGAGAAATTCTTTTTAAGGGGGGTAGAATGTAACACCCGAGACTTTTATGTTATATAAATCACCAAAGGAATCTTTTTCTACACAACACTTGCTTGGCTTGCTTTACACGCAATCGCGACCTTCCTCGATAGCTTGCGTCGTACGCAATACCGAGTTTCACTAAACAACAATATGCTATTAAAACTAGCCGTTATGAATAGTAATAACCACTTTTTGAAATTTTATAAATTTTATTTTTCAAAATGGACTTCATTTTTGGACTCAGAATATCGAAATTATCCTAGGGTGAAATTTTGGTATTTTTCTGAAAACTTTCAATTTTTGATGAATAGTGAAACCACTAAGTGGTAGGTTAAAAACTGAATTTTGCATAAAACTTAATTTTACCGCTTCTGTGAATGGAATTTCGAAAATCCGAGAGACACGGTTAATATCAAGGACTAAAATGTGGTTCATTGAGATGAAAATAATTTTTTGGTGAATAGTAACTTTTTACTATTTTTACCGCGGTTAATAGTAAATAGGGCAACTAAGGGTAAATATGATATTAATATTACCCTAACACAAGTCCTAATTCTATTGGACAAGTGTAATTCGACCAAAAACAAACTTAGGAATAAAATATGACCATTTAGGACCACTTGGATTAGATTAGGACATTTATTATTAATTTATTTAAAGAAGGGTTAAAATAGTTAAAATCAATGTTTAATAAGTAAATCATTTTTTAATATGGGGTTATACATAAGATAAATTCGATTGTAAATATTCATTAGAAATCTAAAAAGATTTCCTACATGATGGTATTTTATTTGTAATTTTTAGACATCAAATAATTTAATTTATTTATGACACAAAGATGATGCAGTAATTATCTTATTAATGAAATATTGACAAAATTGATAATATAAATACCAAAATAAATGTAATTTCAGACTTTTTATGAATTCCAATAATTTTCTAGGTTACTATGATATATTATTGTTGATTTAATCAACTTGGTTCGAACATATAATTCTGTTATGACTTTCACAAAAATCATATATCAAATAGTGTCAAAATTGACACAAAATAGTTTTTAAATCAAATATTATATTATTAATTGTTCTTTTATTCCTAAAAATCTAAAGTTCGGCCAAATGACTTAGATAAGGATATATATTTTAATAATAAACAATTTGGGGTTCGTTTGGCATGTTATAGTAAGTGTATTAACCATATAGTGAAAGAAAAGAAAAAGACACGGTAAAAGTTAAATTAATTAACTTAGAGTTAAATCTAATTGATAAGGTTAAAATAATACCCTAAACTTGTCTAAATCCTATTGGTTGATAGTATTTCGACCCATCCCCACTTTAGCTTCGAAATAATACCCTTTGGAACCATTATAAACCGATTTTGACTTTAATATAAAATAATATTTTGAGATATTCCTAAGGTGCCCCTCTCCTCCCTTATAAAAGGGCACCTCCTCCCCCTCCTCCTCACACCAATTTGAGCACTCAAGCTCGGCCAACCCCTGCCATTTTCTCCTCTCCACTTCCCCAGAATAATCCTAGAGGTCCTGGTCTTCTCCAAAGACCAATCTTAGTTCCTTAAGTGGAGGATTCAAAGAGGCGTTCCAAAGAAGAGGTAATATCCATTACCGATCTTTTCAATTTCTTTCTTCTTCAACTTCTTCTTCTTTAGTTGTTTCATGATAAAGTAATAACATCAGTATTACTTACATACTGATATGTTATTATAAATATGAAACAACCCTAATTCACCTTCTATCCATCCTACGGAAAAATGAAATCATCGCGCGTGCGTACGTACGGAATACCGTCTCCACGCCGTGGTGTAATCTATTTTCCACCATCACCTTACAAGGATGGGTATAATGGTGTAATGAGTAACTATATATGATTATTATGAAGTAATATTGATACTGAAATAATATATATATACTCCAATACAATTCCACGATCATAGGAACGATATCATCACTCGTGCGTACGTACGGAATACCGTCTCCACGATGTGATGCGACTCGTTCTACATGATCTTCATTTCATAATGATTATATAAATGAATTGAATGAATAAATATGGTATATACTACACTAATACCATTCTGTAAATGAATTATCTATAACCTAAAGATAAGAATAAGAATTTATTCGACAAAACACGCATAAGAACAAAAAGTTATAAAGACCCGAGTAACAAGTAACAATGAAATATTACTAACAAGAAGCTACTAATATGACCATATATGATATCATATCAATATGTATGATTCTGGAATAAGTCAATAACATTATTTAAACCATTATACAGGAGCTTCGGACACGAACAAAGCAAATCGGACCTAAGGTAAGGGAAATATCACAATCTCATTTTTATCCGAGATTGTTTATTCGTAAGTATTTACTGGGGTGTATTTTATCATCCACATCCATGTTCCCTCAATATGTAATATTGTTTCCATCCACTTGCAATAGTTTAAATCCAATTTTACCCTTAGGTGAGTTTTTAGTAAAGAATATGAAAGGAATCTTTTGTCGTTTTTCCGTACGAGGTACTTTTTGACTTTTCCGACAAAAGTACGAAGAATGTTTTTTTAACTTATACGGCATGAATAGATTTTTAAAACATTATTTCCAAGAAGATTCCTTTAAAAGTTTTCAAGTTTATTTTTAATCAAATTATTTTATTTTAAAGTTGTATGACATGTTATGAAAGGAAAAATGTTTTTGAAGAAGAAAGGATATTTTCCTCAAGAATTCATTTCAAGTGTTTTATCAAAATTATTTTCCATCTAAGATAATAAAGGGTTCTGTTTCTATCCATATTTTTACATTGATTTGACTATGTTGTGATGGAATTATGTTTATGAATTCCTTTATCTTATATGAATTGATTTATGATGTCATGATGTTTCAAGAATCCCATTTTTGTTACATGTGTTATGCGATGATGTATATTTTATGATTATGTGGCACACATAAGAAAGGATTCATTATAAGATGGGTGGGACCTATATCTCCCTCCAATGCATTGGGTAATGATTTTATATCTCATGAGATAGACATGGCTGGAACAGAAGGTTATTTCGGTTCAGTGATACAGGACTGAAACGAGGAGTGAACTCGGTTCAGAAAGGGACTTTGTCCACTAAGATAGTCTTGGCAATGAGTCATGACTAACAAGAAATGATTTTCCATGATTATGTGTGCATGCCACAAAGTTTCAAGTTTTATGTTATGATTATGGGGATCTCATTTTCACTTCTATGATTTATTCCATGTTAAGATATTATGATCTCTTTTGCAGGTTTTGATTTTCATAAAGATATGAGATCATTTTTATTTCCTTTATTTTCCCTTGCTGAGCATTTGAGCTCACCCTTTTATGTTTTCTTTTCCCCAGGTCAGGAAGATGGATATTAAGTAGAATATGCTAAAAGGGACCCTAGATATGATGAAATAAATGGGAGACACTGTAGAAGATTTATGAACCAGTTGTTTATGTTTCCCAGTTTCTAAAGACACTATACCTATACGGTCCTTTGTGGTTTTGTCATATGTTGTAATAAGTGTGCTTCACTTTTGAGGTATTAACAATGTATGTAAAGTGTGGGTCGTTATACTTACTCATTCATGGTTGATGGAACCCCCTAACAGGATGGATTCTCAGCCTATAGCTCACCTACGATCTTGGGATAATGTTACAGAAGACTAATGGATTAAAATATCGAGTCAAGACCTGGGTTTTGAACATGGTCAACTATCTTCCCTCACTTGTTATCCCCATTTTGGGAAAATAAAATAGGGATACTATGTTTAGATCATGGTAGAAAATTATCCGTCATTGTCATTCAATCCATACAATGTTCTAAATTTTGGGTATCAGGATTCACACTACCACTACCCTCTTTCCAAATTGATTCTAATGCCCCTAGTTTTACCCCTCTCTTGCACTAGAGCACGTTGGGGAAAGAGAAATTTGACTGCTCTAAGAAATTCATTCTCTATCTAGGACTCCCTCTTTATTCCTAGAAAATTGGATTAGTTGTTCAGACCCCTAATACTCGAATCATAGTAATATTTTTCATATTCTAATAGAATAAAAATGCATTCATCCATTGTTTCTCACATCAGTTATAACCCACTTCGTCTTAAGGATTAATCGCTGGATATTTCACGAATGTGATGGAACTACAACAAATATAATTAAATAATGGGATACATGACTATAACCAACATAAATTACGTTTATGATTTTACACATATTATAGTTCCCTAGGATTGACCCCTTCTAAAGATGGGTTGACCTCTTCAATAGATTTTTCTAGCTCCCCCACTCTCTGGCTGGTAGCTTCCAGGATCTGTTTTCGCCTTTTATGCTCTCGCTCCTCCTCGATGAAAATGTGATGTAGATCATCATCTTTGATATATGCCCAATCCTCATAGGATAGAATAATTTCCATATCTATCGAGGCTCTACTCATCTGTTCTTCATCCTGTTTAGGCTGGGACATCAGCCTCGATATGAGCCTCAATTGGTCATCAAGAAAAGCAGAATACTCATCTGCATGCACCCTCAATAGTTGGATCTCATTTTTTGACTCATGGAGCTTGTTGACATAAACTAACATCCTCATCTACTATCCCAAACCATGTCCATGATCATGTTCCAAACACTTCTCCACCCTAATGTCTCAGATGATCATATGAGGATGTTGTGAATCCACTCATCCAGTGCATAGTTTTCATAGCACGGAACGAAGACTTCGGATCTGATTTATCCATTGTGCTTGTGGGGTATCCCCAATGAATTTCTTAACCAGCATCCAAGATCATAAATAGACAACATTGCTATACTTTTCATTAGAAGCCATCTCATCCAGGTCCTCGGGGTCGGTGAGTTCATATGCAGTGAACGCCTCCAAGAACATGTCAATAGGAGCTTCATCCGATGTTTGGTCAGATAGTCCAAGACCAATGTATCTAATTGTTTCCCATCATCAGATTCCACCTCAATGACTTCAGGTTCCATCCTGCAGATAGTCCAACCTATGATCGGGAGTGATACGGCTTGGTCAGTATGAGCATCCACTTCCACAACACTGAAGTTCCCTTGAGAAAGGAAGCTCCAGGAGCTCCGTCAATCCTCTCCAATGCAGCCCACACCATTTCAATAACTACACAAGTGAGAATATAGAGACTTTAGTTGGCATGATTCAATGAAGAAGAGTCAAAAATTCTGTGGAGAAGGCTTATAGATATCAAACAGCTGGTCTAACCCCTGAGCTTTTGTCATCTGAATTCTGAGGCCTGGCCCCCCATATATGGTTGGGAAATATGTTGTCTCAAGTAGAACCACCTTAGGTTTCATGGCCCTACAAGGCACGATACTTGTTTTTGTCATAGGCACATATCCCGAAGCTCCTGCAGTTGCATCAACTATTGTGCTTGAGCGATTTTTTCCTATGTGTCCCTCCTGCATAGTTCAAATGTGTGGTGAGATGTCTTAAATGACAATGATGAGGACTATAAGAATTTTTTTTAGGTTTTTACGTCAAGAGCCTCTGAAAACTCTTCTAGTTCAGAGTTTGCATCCTCACTCTCCTCCAGTGTGCTTCCTCTACCAGCCTTCACCCCCCAGGAGGACCCTTCTGATTCCTCCATTATAGAGAAATGCTCCCTCAATTCGATGGCTAACAACTGCAAAGGAGTTTTTCAATTGAGAATCCACTTAACATGATCTGTTATTGGATTCAGAGCACCCTAAGAGTGCAAAATGATTTCCATCAAAAATGTATTTATCCCCCTCTACCTATGATACTGAAAAGTTGGGATATGCACAACCAATCCCCACCAAATCAATCCTAGGATGGTTCATATGGTACCACACCTGAGATAGGTTGAAGAATTATCTATTGAAGTCTTAGATGTCTCAAGCCTCCTGAAAGAAAACATCATCAGGCATATCTATATTGAGTAACCCCTTTCCCGAATCCTGTGTGGGTATCCTATAGAACCCCATGGGTAGCCTCCTTTATGGCTGGCTTTTCACCTCAAGGATTACCGGGTCTACTGCTTTCCCCTGCCTCCCGATCATTGTTGGAATCGCCACTACTACAGCCCCTCCACCATTAGAGGATCTCTCCACCTTTTAGCCCTAACCTCGAGGATGAGGGGGGATCCATCACTAGCACGGATGGTCCACCACTTTAGAATCTCCATTGGGTAAGCTTCCTCCCAACACTTGTTGTACTATTTCACTAGCTCATAGACAACATTGGGAGGAGGTACCTCATTATTAATCTTTCCATCATCCTATGTGAACATGAGACAAAAATGCCTCAGAACACATGAATTTTCCTCATGATATACTCCCAATTAGACATGTGGGACCAGCTTTTTCATGCACTGGAACTACCTCTCAAAGGTGTGTGGTGTGTACGACTCATAGAGAGGGTCACAGTCACCCGGCACCACTAGGACTCCATCACAAAAGGCCGGGAAGTAGGAACGATGTTACTTTATTCCCTGGATATCATTAGTGAACATGCCTATTGGAAATTGGAATGTATGGAAGTTGAACTCGTCTACCTTCCAGACCTAGTTCAGCACCTGCGGTAGGGCCATCTTGGTTGGGAAACTCCCCACCACATTCAGAATTTCTTGATGGAAGTCTGACCGTAGAGGAGAAATGAAGGTTGGTTATTTTTAAAGTGACAATATGCACCTCTATCCACCCATACACAAGATAGTGTGGGCCACACACCCTATGTGGCTTCTTCCCTTCATTGATATGCCACAACACATTATACATCATAGCTGACATTGGGATCCCTAGATAGATCTACTCCCCCATCACAAACATGGATTCCATGATAAACGTGGTCAGTTGAACACCCATGTTTGTGTCCCCTATAAGAAAAATCTAGCCTCAAATGAGCATCAAAATGAACATATCCAACCTAACCCCCAGTTTCTTCTTGGTGGTAATGCTAATCCCCCAGTTCTTCCATTGGATGTCCTCTAAGAGCTACCAGTATGACTGCTCTTTGCTGCATTGGACCCCCTTTAGTCAAGTAGTATGCCTCAAAAGAAAACTTCTTGTCTATAGTGGAATTAATGAACCACATGAACCACACCTTAAAGTAGACATCCCTGAAAAACATCATATACTCTCTTGGAACAAGGTCTATCAATACCCTTTCCAGTGGCGGAATCTGCTCCGAGTCTTCTCAAGTATTCATGGAGGGGAGGAACTCGTCATAAATCTCCCCCGATATCAAGATCCCTATGATTTTTTTAGGTCCTATATGCTGATATCGACCATACCATGGTGAATATGGAAGGTGTTGGTGCATGAAGACCACCTGCTCAGCAAAGTTTGAATCAGTTACTTCTACTAATAGATGTGGAATTGAGAGGCCCATGTTGCCTCATATAGGCCCACTCGCCTTAGCTCTGCCCCAAACTCCTTGCTGGAGGCACAAAGATAGTAAGCCTAGGCCTAATCATCAATGATATTTCCATCCTAGCACAGATCCCACTCATCGATCCACCTCTTCTCTTGGTTCCCCAAGGTCACCTTTAGAATGGTGTGGTACTACAAGGGAGATACATCTGACTACAATGCCTTCCCATCGACATTTTTTACAAAATTATAAAAAAATTCATCATTGAAAAGTGTATAATCCTCCCAAGAATGATTGTAAGCCACCCTAAACCATTGGCACTGGCACAGTATGCTCCGGAACCATTAGGATGGCTCATACCTTCTTGTTATGCGAATGATAACGTTATCCCCCAGACCAACGCCATATAAAGGAAATCATTTTCATAGGGGTTAGTTCTTCTGGATATCTGAAAATATCCCCACCAAGGATTCGTGGTCCAGATGGGTCTGCACCCCTCCTTCGATCCCCATGTTATCATCCATCTCAGCCCTTCAGGCAGAATCAACATGGACCCACCTGGAAGTTTCTCGGCAGGCCATTCCATCATAATTTTTTGAAATATTTGTTTCAGATCACGGAGCCTGTTCAAAAATCTCGATCGTAGTGATATGATGTAGAGACATACCACAAACCTCACTGGTACAATCTACAGAGTGCACAGTCACAGAGTAAAAAGACTCCCTAGGATCCATGGAGAGAAGGGCATGCAATTTGCAAAGAGTAGTTGTAGAGCATGCAGAGCATCACGAATTGAGAGACCATGCACAAGAATGTGAAGATTAGTAAGTAAAAAATAAGGCACATCCTCCCCTAACTATAGGTTATGATCTTTGAGATTCATGCCATGCCTGGCCATGGTGAAATTTGCGGTGTTACCAACCTGCACGTCACCTCTCTGTATCATGACCCTACATTTTAATCATCCTTTTCAATTAGGATAAAAATATTGGCGATCTACCCTCAAACATCGACCCTCATTTTATCCTCATCCCTATGACTTAGGGTAGGCATTTGATGGTGCCAAAATGCGTTCATCTGAAAAAATATTCAAATAAAACATCAATACCAAAAGGGAAACCTTGTGAATCCCATTCATGGAGCCCTTCACCAACACGGTCTTTGTGGAGATCCTCAGCGCCACTACTGGTGCAAATCTAAGGCCCTGTCTGCGATCACCACATAGTGAAGAGTAAAAAGGATTTTCTGTTATGAAATAATTTATTGGAGGATTCATGCCATAGAGGGAACCAGATCAACCCTACGATCCCTTGGAATTTCATGGAAGGATTCATGAGCTCTATAGAGGTGATTATGGAGGCCTCCTCACTGAGGAGGGGATGACAAATGACTCTACAGTTATGAAAAACAAGACTCAATAAGATACCAATCACAATTAACCATGTGGATTCATAACAAGCTGTTAGAGCTCCATGTCTCCTCTTGACTATAATTACCAAACCTCTGTCAGTCCCAATGAAAATATACCCCAAATTTTTTTCTTCTCATCTCTAAAATTGTGATGAACCATCTGCTCTGAGAATAACTGATAAAAATTAGCTCTTAATGTAATATGATCATTGAGAAATACATTACCCTTAGCTAAAATACTTCCCCTCTTCAAGCAGGGATTCCCTTCCTGGAGCCCAAGGGCCATTGAAATGGAATTTGATCCTTATGGGAACTGGAGTCTTTTAAAAGATTTCATGATTAACTATGTACATTCCATGCACATGTGGACCCCGTCCAATGGCAGGATCACTATGCTTCATGATGTAAATTGCTTCGATGTTCCCAACATTACAAGGAACCCATGATCTGCAATTCCCTACTTCATGAAAGCACTTTAACGTCACAAATAACACTTTATATTCATATGTACCCCTTTTCTAGGCTAGGACACTCCACTTCACGAAGTATACCCCTTCATGGAGTCTCTCCACATTGTGGGAACCAGAGCATCACAAGGTCCCTTCCTATGAACCCTTTTTCTTAAAATACCCTTCATTTGTACAACATACCTGGATCATGCAAAGTGACTCCAAGGCCACTTGGGTAGTGAATTATATTCTATTTCTTATCCTCATTCTTCTTCTCATAGGAATGTTAATGGATATTGCTTCATTGTAGAGCCATACTAATGTGATCCCCTCAATGGATCACTCCACAACCCCGTCTCAACATGGTATTGTTGATGCCTTCCCTTCCCCAAGTGTGGGAAGGTATTAGTAATGTAAATATTATGGGTGATGAGTAAATCATTATCGTCCGAGCTATACGACGTTAAAATACCATAGTGTCATCATCCTTAGCACATGACATTAAACTATTGCCTCACGCCATGTAATATACACTATGTGCCCTGCATTAGACATTTTTCATGCCTACTAGTCTCCAAGGGAGTGAGATCATTCATCACATGGAATTAAATCCTATTTTTTGGAATGGGATCTATCTTTGGGGGAGGGGAACCACCAAGGGGTAAGCCCCTAGTCTTTCTTGTTGGAGGTAGAATCCTTTATCCTCCTCTCTTCTTATGTGAAAAAATTCCATAGGCGAGAGGGGCGCAAGGACCTTCACTACCCTATCCCACTCCCTTTGGGATTTATCACCATTGGCCCTCCATCCTAGTGTATGTACCAATATCCATTTCCCTTGTCCACTAACCATGTGTAAGCCCCACTTCATTCCTCATGGATGCACCTTTCAAGACGTGATAATCAGGTTTTTTCACATCATGTTTCTCACACCGAGCATGAATCACGTGGGCTTAGAGTAAGCATCAAACATGGAATCCTATCTGGGTGAGATTCATTAGCACATAAGCCCCAATACCCCCTTCCAATCTACATATTCATTGATCCTTGTCTCTTAGGAAAGGTAAATAGGAAGCCTCCCTAAGGTTTAATCCCATTACCCATCAATCCTAACCATCTTCACTTTGGTTCATCCTCTTCCGGCATGATGTAAAATTATATGTCCCCATCAGTCCTGCATGACGTTAAACTATATGCATTTAAACTATTTGACTTTTTATCCCTGAATTCTAGGAAAGGTAGGAAGGATGTCTCCCTGAGGTCCAACCCCAACCAACGGTAAGCCGTTGTAGTACCCAACCAATGGTAATCTGTTGTAATCCCCAACCAATCGTAATCTAATTGCAGTCCCAAACCAATTGTAAGCAATTGTAGTTCTCTTTATTGGGACCTACCTCTCTAGTACTCCCCCAATACATCAGAAAAACCCAGGCCACTAACCACACATAAGCCCCATCATATCTTCAGATCGTTTTCCTCTGCGCACACCCTGATTCCATGCCCCATATGGAATTATGTTGAATTTCATTCCCTGCTATATGGATAAGTATGAAGAATCTTTTAGGTTCAATCCCATCAGTCATGTCCCATATTAGCCCTTCCCCTAAGCCTCTGTGTTTCGGGAGAACCATTCCCCCTACTGAGTGGTTATACTTCCTTTAGGTCCCATCCACACGTCCATCCTCACAGTCCACCATCACAGGTGTCCCATCACCCCACAGATCTATATAGATAGTAATTCTTTGCCATGAGGATATGTAGGAGGCCTCCTTGATATTTAATCCCAACACTGTTGTCATCTTAACACCTGTTTCGTCCCCACTCACTATATCTTGTGATACACCACCCATATCCATCCTAATTCTTACCCAGGCCACCACATCTCGATGAGATCACACCATTCCTATGGGATCCTATCCACACATAATCCCCTGAACTCCATTGGGTCACTATATTTCATGTACACCCTGATTCATCACCCCTTCGATATATGCATGTTTTGAACCCTATTTCCTAGACAGTTTTGGTAGGAATCATCCCTGAGGATCAATCCTAGCCAATGGTAGACCATGGAATCCCCATTATAGAGACCGAAAGAAAATAAGATTTGTCTTCATTAGAGTTTTTTAACAACTGATCTAGTAAAACCATCAAGTGAAACATATTTGGGATGTACCAATATGATCCATTCCTATCAATGTTTTTATCAGGTTGATCTATCTTTACTTGACAATTAACTCGTGGCATACCCTATGTTAAACAAGGGAAGATGAGTAAAACAACAGAGAATTACTATTGAATATAATTTCCCACAATCGACGTCTAATACCTCATGGTTCCATGCCCTTGAGAAGCCCTATAATAAGTGGAAGAAACCCAGATGCATTGATGTTTCCGCATCTAGACACACCAGTGATGTCCAATGTGACTACTCCTCCAATAGAAGGATGATGCCCTGACTTAACCCCTTGGAAATTCCTGACAGAATCAGTGTAATTAACCGGTGTCCATGAAGATATGGAACCAAAGAAGAGTTTCAGAAACAACATATTAATCATTAAGCGAGACCCAAACTAGCTAATGAATTTCAAGGAGGAATCCATTGAAGGATTGACTATAATTCCATCATCATATTTCGATCAATGAGAAAACTACGCTGAATAAGTGATGGATTCTACATTACATTGGATAGCTAGAATGTTGGGAAAAAATCAATGTGTTCTCCTTGACGGACGGATGTGAGCCGCTAATAAAGCATCAGAAAAAGTAATTAATGAAACTAAAACAATATACCATTTAATAATTGAACTAGAAATTAAAAGTTTCTATTGATAAATTGAAGAAAAATATCATGGATGATTAATAACTTAACCTAAATAAAGGAATTTCATTATTATTTGATTAAAATTTTCCAGGGTACGTGGTACTTTTACCGTAAGACATTTCAAAATATGGTTAACAAAATATCATGTAAAAACAAATCTAAGGTGGATAGGAAAATTTATAATCCCATAAGACTATTGATGTATTACGGGGTTATCTATAATATAGACCCACCTATGTCAAACTAATTCAAAACATTCATTATATATCAAATAATCGATATAACAATGTTCCATATCAAATATATATATTTTTATATATAGACTAAGAAATACAGATTCATCAACATTTACCCAAATAATAAAAAAACATTCAAAGTGACCACCGTATAAAAAATGAGATGCAATTTTGGCTATGAACATATCCATGATAAATTATATAGTAACAAGGGGATATATAATGTTCAATGATCATAGAAAATTGAATATTTTCATGCGAAAAAGGGAATCGTGTAAGTGAATTTGAATACTATCATTGTCTAAATTGGTAATTAACCATCCTGAATGTGATTAATGACGGGTATCCATATATCATACCAAATGGGGGTTAAACTAAAGAGTTTTGGTCATTGATGAATGGAAATATTATATAAAAATCTCTTAAAAACATTATAAAAGCAAATAAATTTTATTGAAAATTATTTTGAAACACATTTTCATTGAAAATCAGTTTAAAAAAATTACTTAAAATTAAACTTTTAAACATGAAAATAATGTTTTGAAGGAATGGTGCTGGGTATATCTATACATTTCATACATGTTAAGAAGCACATTCTTTTTCCGTGGTAAAAAGATTAAAAAATCCTTCCATAGAAAGAGACAAGAAAATTCCATTGAAAACAATAGTTAAAGACAAAAAGGCTTAAAATTTTCATTAAAAATCATATTTAAAACTTTTTTATGAAACTTTATAATAAAATATGCTTTTTAAAAGAAAAAATTTTCTTCGACTAAAAAGTGAAATGAATTTGGGTTTTTTAAAAACATTTTTTAAAACATCTTAATTACAAAAGGGTTGAAAAATTGTATTAATACATGAAAAAGGTCTTGAATTACCAGGGTGGATGAAAATTAAAGGGTTATTCGAAAAATAGATATATAATTTCTTTGAATGTAAATATCATTTATAAACCCTTATTTATATTGTTAAGTAAAATAATCTTTATACAATAAAAAGTGTCCAACACCAGTTTTAATCATTTTAAATCATAAAATTCATGAAGGAATAATATTAAATTAAATTAATATTATCATTAGTGTTATTATATTAATGATATATCATGTAAAATTTTAGTATATACACCATATAAAAGAAACTAGGTGCATTGAAATAAATAAGTCTCAATGAAATGTAAATTGAGATAAAATCCATTACCTTCTGTTTCCTTCTGGGTCAACACCATTCAACAGCCTATATAAAAAAAATATCTTATTTATTTACATTATTTATAAATAATTTCATTTCTATCATTACTTTTAATATAATTATTACATGTTTTATACGACTACATAAGTTATTATTTTTACATCAGTTGTTTTGACCAAAAGCGGTTACGTGTCAAAAACAACTTAGGTTGGTTAGGTATGGTCAAGGGGATATTAAATAAAATCTACATACTAATAATAAATAATTAATTAACTTATTTATACATAAATTATACTTTTAAAATAAATTATTAGATATGGTTATGAAAAATAAACTTATGTTATAATATTGGAGATGACAGGTCGTATGTATGCTTGAGTAACATTCTCATTTTTTAGTTTTTTTTATAGAAACAAGGAATGTAACATTATTCATTATATTATTATAATTATATAATAAATACCATATTATTTAATAATATATTATTATATATATACTTCATGTAATGTAAAAGGAGTCTCATTATGTTGAGGAGGTAGTAGTCTACACTTTCACAAATGACATTATCACTTTTGAATGGTGTGAAAGGGTAATAATGAAAATGGTATATATTTTATTTATGGAAATTTAATTGGGTTTTTAATATAATATATATATTTTTTATGTTATATTTTTTTAATCTAAATCATCATTTATACATTCCATGTACTGTGTGAACGAATTGTATCTCTTTAGGGGGCAGTAGTCCACACTTCCACAAAAAATGTTACAATTTTTACACTAAATGGAATGTATAATGATATGTATTTTTATATAATTAAATAAGATTAAAGTCATAATAAATATCATATATAACATATATATTCTTATTTCCCATCATAATGACCACCATAATTAGTTGTAAAGGAAGAACGAACAATCATCATTTTGTGAGGCTGTAGTTCACCTTTCACATAAATAGTATGTTCCTCAGACATTAGATGGGGGTGTGTGTAGGTATAACCCTTAGAAAAAAAACATGTATATTGAGGACAATATTATTATTATTTTATTAACATGTACGAATAGTATTTGAGGTGGTGAAAAATTAATTTAAAGAAAATTGATCATTGGAAGGCATTACTTTAAAAAATCGGGTACCTCCTTTTGCTTTATACCAATGGGATTATTTGGAAGGATTTATTCCCAAAGGGAGTATTAAAGGTTGATTAGATGTATTTTGGTAAGATATTTGGGAATATATTTACCAAATCTATGTGATTTAAGATGTGTGAGGAATGGGGTGAAGTGGTGTCCATTTATAGTGGATGAGGAATGACACTCTTGTAATTATTTGGTACTGGAATTCTTCCCTCATTTTTCATTATTCAAGTAGATCCAATAATGGACCCAATTGAATCAAATATATTTTATTGTAAATATATTTCTAACCAATAGATCTGGTACAATTTTATACGGAGTTTTTGACCTTGTGGTTTTGGTTTAGTACCTTATTAATCTTAATTTAACCTTATTAGTAGAAACTAATTTTAATCACTTTCACTAATATTTTTGGTCAAAATAATTTTTATTATTATAAATTATAAATTATTATGATTAAAAATATGAAATCATTTTTTCCAAATTATAATCATATAATTGGCATAAATTTATTTATGTTGCATCCCGCAGGTTCGACGATAATACATATTTTTAATGTAAAAATGTCTTAAAGATTGCTATATTTTTATAGTAGATTTCAAATTTTTTATTGATTAAAATGACCCAAATTGGATTAATTGATAAAACTGTGATCAAAATAAGCTTTTAAACAAATTATTATTATAATTTATCCTTTTTAATAAATTATATATAAAATTATTTTGAACTAAAATTCAGAATTTTAAATTATTCATTAAAAATGATATGTTATGGAAAAATGCTAAAAAATTAACTCTAACATAATTTTTATGTTTTTATTTCAAATAAAAAGGATTATTTTGAAATATAAAATCAATTAAATTTTCAAAATTCATAATTAAAATGGGTTCTCCATTAAAATGCGGTAAAATTGCCTCTATAAATATATAGATTTCTATGTGTGAAATTGGGATTGTACTTATCTTATGCATATCAAACCAAATGGATAGACATAAAAAATATTTTATTGAACATATAAAATATATATTTCATTAAAATAATTCAATAATTTTAATTAATTTTGTTTGTTTTTAAAAACCCATTGGAATAATAAAAATAAAAATAATTCTTTTTATATCCAATAGGATCTTATTTGTGTTTCTTATAAATTGGTTACCAGTGATTGCATTTTATATTTATTAAAACCATAAATTTTAATGAATTAGTAAATAATATTCATACCCACTAAAATAATAGATAGGTTATATCATATTTTAATAAATAAAAATATTTTAATAATACATTGTTATTTGTTAGAACACGGTTTTGCACGTAATGCAGGCTATCGAGGAAGTTTGATCTTCTGTGTGACACAATCTATCAAGGAAGGTCTATCTTGTGTGTATCACTTGATAAATTGATGTTTTGTAAATTAATATAAATATAATGTATTTAATTTATTTAAAATAGTAAATATATAGTTCAGTATAATTATATTATATTCCCTTTTACACTTGGTGTTGGTTGTCATAAATACCATTGAATACAAAGTTGTAGATTCCAATTTCAGGTTGCTACAACTAACGAGTGGGAAATTGGTAATAATAAAATTATATACTAAAAATAATCATATTATAAGGAAACTTATTAACTTTACGTGAGATATAAATCATAATATTTCATCGATGAAAGAATAATCATAAACAATCTCAATAAGGGATGAGATTGCTTCAATAGGCTCTTACAACATGGTAACATTGGATCATACTATCCATGAATGAAAATAAAGTTAAATTTATCTTAAACTATAATTGAAAGTTATATATTAATTATATAACATTTCAAAATGAAGTATATAATCCACAAAAAATAATGTACCTGTATAATAAGATATGTTTCTCAAAGAAGGCAAATAGAGTCAAAATTTTCTTACCAGTTTGTAACATTTAAAAAAACCCCCATGAAGCAAATATCATAGAATGTATTTTTAAATATCAATAAATATAATAATAATAATATAACTTCTTCATTGGAATTATATAAATCACAAAAAAGATAGGATTGGTGTCTAAAGCATGTACCTCATGGAAGTAAAAAAGTGAGATGAATTTTTCATACCTTATGTCTTGACACTATTCATACTTGTACAATATTATTTTATTTTAAATAAAAGTTTATTATAAATATTTTTTTGAATAATATTATTCTATATAATACCGTATATATTTTGATTTTTACTTTATATTACTCTCTTGTTATAAATTCTATATTATTGTTTTACTTCAGGTAATATCATTTTTGTTCTTCGCATGTTTCTTAATTTATTTTATCATTGGTCCTCATACTTATATAATGATTTAAATAATGTAAAAATAGATATAAATATCATTTATATTAATTTTATTGGTATTATAATAAGACGTATAATATATATGTATGAAATGAAATACACCGTTTATGGAGACGGTAGGCCGTATGCACACACGAATAATGTTTTGATTTTTATTATTGAATTGAAAGAAAAAAAAATTAAATATATGTATATATTTAAATAATATCATTAAAATAGAATTATAATATTATACTAATCATAAAATTTCAATAAAAACAACCTTAATACATTCTATGTAGTGTATGAATGAATCATTTCGCATGAGGGGCAGTATTCCTGACTTCCTCTAACGAAATTATCATATTTACACCAAATAGAATGTATAATGATATGTGTTATAAAATTATAAAAAAAATTAAATGCATAATATATATTATATATTAACATATTTTCCATCATAATTCCTATGATGGTAGTTGATAATGGAAAAAAATGAACAGTCATCATTTCGTGAGGTGATAGTTCACCATACACAAAAAACAATATGTTTGTTAGTCATTTTATTGAAGTGTGGATAAGTGTAACTCAAATTAAATATCCAAAAAATATATAAAAATATTTTTAATTTTGGTGTTTTTTATTAAAATGGAATAATAAGGGTTTATGGGGTGGAGAATAAAATTGAAATAATGGATTTTGAGGGAGTATGTTACCTCTTCTTTGGGCAACTCCTTTTTGTTCTCACTAAGGGGATTCCATGGATTGATTTATTCTAGAATGTAGGAATCGTGGTTGAGTGAAGGGATGTTTTTGATATATTTGGTTATATATTTTTCTAACCATATTTTCATTAGATGTGTGAGGAAGTGGGAGGAGAGGGGGCCTTTTATAGTGGATGATGAGTGACACTCTTTTAATGTTTGGGAAAAAGATTCCCACCCATGTTTTTACCATTTCATATGAATCAAATAATGAACCCAATTAGATCCAAGGTATAATAGTGTATATATATGACCATAAAATGGATCTTAAACATGTTTATATGTGGTATAGGGTCTTAAATATATGGTTTGGTACTTTGTTAACCTATTATTTCTCTCAATCGTTGTAATTAATTTTAATCACATTAACTAATATTTTTGGTCAAAAACTATGTTAACCTTATTGGATATTATAAATTATTATGATTAAAAATATTAAATCCATTTTTCCAAATTCCAAAAACATAATTGGCATAAATTAATTTAAATTTAATCCCACTGTTGGGATGACACTGATGGTTTTTAAAGTGAAAAAATCTAAAAGTTTTCTATGTTTTTATGTCCAATATCAAAGTGAAAATCATTATAATGACCTATATTGTATTAAATTAAATAAATGATAAAATTAAATTTTTAAATAAATTTGAAATTTAGTTTTTCCAAATAAATAAATTTGATTAAATCGTAGTTTGGAATTAAAATTCTGTATTTTTCAGTATTCATCCAAAAATGAAGTTTCTCCAAAAATTTCAAAAATGCACACTAAGATAAATTTGAAATTCTAAATTAGAAAATGAATTTTATTTTAGAAAATTAAATTCAAAATGTGTCCAAAATTAATTATACTTTTTTTCACAAAACAACGTGAAAAATAGATTATTTGAATAAATATTATTTTAAAACATATAAGGACATCACCAAAAATTAAATCTTCCATTATAAATATGTTTTATTAAAAATAATCAATTTTATACAATATTTTAAAATTAGTTCTTACTATTTATATTAATTAGTTTAACAACAAGGTTATAATTATTTCAATTAAATAATTATAATAAAAAATAAATTTTTTTTAGAAACTTAGTGTTGTGTGTAATGTAACCCAAGTCTGTGTTGTGTGAAAGGAATATATGTATTAGTTAAATGCAAGGAATCAATTAAAATTAATTCATTCTAAAGGTGGTTTATAAATACTTAGGGTTTTTAGGCATAAACTCGGATTTCTCTAAAAGGTGGTCCGATCCTGATTAGTCACATGGCCTCATGTGCATCACGTGAATTCCAAAGGATATAGACTAGCAGTGAAAGCATATTTTGTGTATTTTGGGAAAATGTGCCTTCTTTAGAGAGTTTAACAAGGAAGTAGTAAATATAGAATCTAGATAGGAAGAATTAATTCAATAATATGTTAGATACCTGATAGGAGATAAACATTAAAGACATATAGATATACAAAAATACTAAAAGTGATCTCATATACCCAAGATAATGAAACATGTCTCTAAAAAAACCACAAAAAGTACACTTGACATTTGTATAATACATGTTAAAAATATCAAAATGACAAAAAGTTATCCCATCAAGAATCATGATACTGAACATGGTCATGTTCTCCTCTACATTTACGTAGCTATCAAAAACATATAGCATGGAACTTTCCCTTATCCTTACCTATAGTAATATAATCATCTCGGTGTCCAAAGGCGGCCTGAGTAGGGTGTGAGATAGGATTTTAGTAGGCCTCCACCAATGGTGTCTAATGTCATCTAGTTAGCTTATATATAATATAAAAGTGTGTATAAACTAATAAAACATGAAAAGGAAATACACAAAGTATCCAACCCATATGTTTCTGGATACCCATGGGCACTTACCCTTTTCTATCTACTACAACCTTATCCAGAATGTCTATAAATAAAAATATTGTCCTGAACTTATTTATAATCATGTTTATTTAATTAATCATATTTAATTAATAAATATATGTTGATACATGGAACATAGACAAACATCCCTCATAAAAATATGAAATCAGGGATGCCTAACCTAGACATCAAAAATTTGATAGAAACATACGTAAACCAAGATTGTGATTTGGATTGTATGACGTGACACATAAATAATTACATTTTTTATTCAATTAAAAACATGAGCATATCCATGTAATTCATTAATTCGTATCCTTTTATCTCTCCATGCATAACATGAAATAAGAAACATATTATCCCATCCTATAAATTCTTCTCTGGAATCCTAGTATCGCTATAGTTGTGGTATAACGTCATTTCCCATCAAGTTCATCCTTGGAGATCCACTAAGGGAACCTAAATATAACACTTTGAATATATGATTAATTTCCCTCATATTCCATTATCTTCAATCCATTATGAGTCCATGTATCACTCTAGCATATAATAGTCATCCCTCGTGAGTTCATCCATGGTAGTCCACTAAGAATTCGAAGTGTACCTTGGGAATAAGTACGGTAGTAGTAATATGATTCTATCCATGGAGATCGTATTGAACCCATGTGTCATCCAACGAATATAATAAATCAATCAATATCATTTAATTATTCCAAATTTTATTACTGTGATCATTTCATTTAAACATCACCTCAAGAGGTTTTCAAGGCGTGTACTAGGCTTAGAATTTTTAGTCTCTTAATTATCTCACATAATAATTTCATTATAAGAAGAAAGTCATGATTAAGAAATAAATTTAAATTCCATAGCCTACAAACATGGTCTTTTATTCCCTTCGACCAAACATTTCTATTTAAAATTGAAAATTCATTATTAAAAATCCCATGTAAAGGGGTAAACATAACACCTAGAAGGTATCCAGGTTCAAAATCCACCCATGATTATCCAATTAGTTAAAAAATTCCCACAAGGTGTGGTTTAAATTCTATGTATATATCCATTAATTATAATCAATTATTTTATTAATTTACTAGGTCTTACATATCCATTTTTATAAAGGTTTAGAATCCATTTAAATAGCGATGCATGGAAAATTAGGTTTGCGAGACAATGACATATATTTAAACACTTCACCATAAGGTAAAATAATGATACTACCTAACATAGGTCCATAGTGGAGTGCCCATCCATTATCAACTTCTGATTCGACTCACATCAGGAGAAAAATGAATAAAGGATGAAGAACCAAGTAATTAGGAAAATTTCCTTACATCTAAATATCATAGTTGACATTAAAAATTATAAAAAATGGAACAAAAATAATCCATCACTCCTCAGTGTGGATCTAATGAGATGAAAGGCTCTCGATTTTGAGATCAAATGGAAGAATACTGGCTAAATCGATGAGTTGGATTTAGAGAGTTTTTAAATATATCACGGTTGGAAGTGGAGGAAGAAGAAAATATAATTATGTTTAAGTGATAAAAATATTAAGGTAAACTCTTTAAATTCACTAAAAATATTTGGTCTCATGGTGTATTAACATGATTGTCCAAACTGTGTGCCAACTATGCACCCAATATTGTAATGAGAGGCACATCAAATGGTTAGTGGGATTGATTTGAGTAATTGTGTGCAAACCATGTATTATACCTTTCTCAAAATATCTATATCTTTTTCATGATCGTGCACCAAAGCTGCAATGTTTTTCAATCACTATGGGTTCCCATACTTTCTGCCCGGCCTTGTATGATTTTTAATTACCATGTACCCTGCCCCACATGATTTCTACTAGTACTATAGAATGCTTGTTTCTCCCCAAAATACGGGCTCTGGGATTCGAACTCTGGGAAATACTTTGACAACCCTGATAAAAACGATACCTCAAAGGCAAATAAAATTAGTCCATAATTTATAATTTATCAAAAAGATTATGAAGATAAAAGGATTTTTTATCATAAGAATGAAACAGGTCATGAAAAACATCCCCCCTTGAAGATATTTGTCCCTAAATTACACATAAAATGGTGGTGAATCATAATCTATGTAAACTATCTAACCACTTTTCTCATATATCAGCCTATGACTCATAAGTCTCTTCATGTACATGTATATTGTACCATAACACCCAAACTAGGGGAATTAACTATTCATTGATAACCTTTCTGCTATAATCCACAATCTTAATAGGATACTTCTCAAAAGACACATATACTGATATCGTAAACTCATCAGACTGAATGTAATATTATGGTTCCGTATGATAGGGGCACAGATGAGATATGTGGAATATATTCATGCATGGAACAATACCTCTGAGGAATCTACAACCATTAGGCTACCAGCCTAACTTTTTCTAGAATCTTGAACTTCCCAACATGTTGAAAAGAGATCTTACCATGTATCCTAATCCTCTAATGTCCCAGCCTCTGTGATACACATAAGAAGACCTAATTTTGACCTAAAACTCTAGATTTCATCCACAGTGATTGACATAAAATTCTGTCGAGACTATAAAATATCCATATGCTTCAAAATAAACTAAATGTACTTTGTATTCTCTTACATGAGGCGAGGTCTATTCATAGATACCTCTGCTAAATCTATGTATAACTGGGGTGATCACATTGGCCTACCATTAAAATCATAAGGAGGAGACATCTGAATAGTATCCTAAAATCTATTGTCTCATGTGAATTTGACCAGGGGTGTGTGCCCCTCCTAAGAACCCAAAAATATAGGATGCATGGATGTATCATGTACTCAAACACCGATATCATGCAAACTGACTCAATATTATTCTAAGGGTAGTATGCTATGATCAAAATAATCTACGAACCTAACACCCTCTACAACCGTTTCTAAAAATTTCATGTAAACTAGATCTCCCTATTTAAAATGATAATATGGGGGACCCTGTGAAGTCATATTATCTCACAAATGAACAAGCTCCCATGATCTATTATTGAAAAGGCCTCCATAATGGGTTGGAAATGAGAAATATTTGTGAGACTATTAATAAAAACACATATAGAATCACTTCCACATGGTGACCTCTCTAACCCAATCATAAAATCCATCACAAAATCAACCCACTTCCACTTATTAATGGTCAGTTTTTCTAAATATCCATATAGTCGTTGGTGTTCCATATTCATGTACTGATAAGTGGAACATCTTATGAGAAAAACATCTATATCTCTTTTCATAATTGGTCACCATTATTCATGACATAAATCATGACACAACTTGGGGATACCAGGATGCACTGACCAAGTTAAAGCATAAGATTCTAACATCAACTTCTCATGAATTTATGATGAAAATGATACGCAACCATGTACATGTGGAATTTCATCCTCAACTAACGTCCAACTAGAAATATTGTCTTCACCAACCGCACTCTTCTGTAGAACTAGTCCCCCAAATATGATAACTACATCACCCTCCACTCTATCCATAGGGCTAGTTTTTATAGCTATGTGTGAAATAAAAGTTATCTCTGGTTGTCATGTACCTCCAAGTTCATACTAGAGAGAAAATCCATTTGATGTCACTCACTACTAGACTACTAAACAACCTCTATCTGAGGCCTCCTACTTTTGGGATCAACCACTTCACTGCCTTTAGAAAGTGTCTTGAAATTATCGAATTCATAAGATTGTAGGTACTCAACACACCTTTGCTATCATAGATTCAGATCACACTGTTTAAAAATGTAATTGGGGATTTTTTGGTCTATGAATATTGAAAAACACCTTCATAGTAAGTAATATCTCCAATAGTGTAAAGTATAATCTACTATATCAATATATAGATCATGCATCAGTTAGTTCAAATTATATAACCTCTAATACAGAGACCAAAACACCACTACTCTACCCCCTACATCAACATTGCTCCAATCCTGATACTAGATGGTCCACATTACATACAATATCTTTTTATGTTCTTGAAAAAATATGTATTGGTGATGAATTCAATCTCCCTTTAAGCTTCTAAAATTATAAATCATAAGTATCTAATCATACAAACATCACACCCTTCTTATTCAATACCATTCAGGGAGTTTCTAGGAATGATAAGTCTAGTATGAAATTCTTTTATTATTGATCTGGCCCCAATTAAAATTTTATCAAAAAGATGATCATTAGATGATCTCAATAAACTATAGCTCCCAACTTCTCTAGGTCAACTAATACACTTGTATTTGAGATAATGTTACCCATGAATTGAATTTGATCCATCCAGAAATGACACATTTTGGGATTATCATATAACTGATGTTCCCTCAATGATTTCAATATGATCTAAATATGTTTGTCAATTACTTGTAATTCTGAGAATTCACTAATATGTTGACCAATAAAACCACCACAAATGAACCCAAATAAATATGGGAAACTCGATTTATCAGTTCCATAAAGACTTCTGGCATGTTTATTAAACCGAACTACTTAACCAAATACACATGTAGACCACAATTTCTCGGAAAAGGATTGAGAGGTATATTAGATGGTCCAATATGAACATGATGATAACCAAATATCATATCAACCTTTGACAATACCCATGATCCTTAGAGCTGGTTGAATAGATCATCTATTTGTGGTAGAGGATACTGATTCATAACTATCATCTGGTTCAATTTCAATAAATCCAAGCATAGCCAAAGGGTAAGGTCTACCCTTTTATAAAAATATGACTAGAAGACCTAACATAGAAGTATGTGTTCAGATAGAACCATTTACCTATAAATCCACTAGCTTCCTCTTGATTTTATATATCTTAGTAGTATCCATCCTGTAAGAAGAAATGGATACCAGTTCAGCTTCTAGAACTATCTTGATAAATATATCTACCTCTCTCACTAGAGGTAAACCGAAAAATTATTTTGGGAAAACATACCTGAAATACTCAACCACTAGAGGGAAATCAGTTTAATGTGGTCCCTAATAATCTAGATATAAACTCAGAATATGGACTACCACCCCCACCCAACCCATATTGATGGGGTCTAACTTATCTCTCTCAAACATCTCAAACACCCTTATGAATAAACTCTCCACCATATTGTGTTGTGAAGATCACCCATTAGTGATATAAATCAATTAAATCATTAATGGGAACCAACTAGACTATCTTGAGAATGTTTCCAAAACATGGAATCTCGAGGAAAAAGAAGTCCTATAGAAATTGACACCATCCAAATCATGTGGGAACTCCCCGATAAGATGTTTATTATCCATTTGAATTCACAATGGAGTATTATATTTCATAAAAGTTTCTAGACACTGAATAATGAGCCTAAGTCACTCTACAAAAACCATATATATAAGTCCATGAAAAAATCATGTATCAAAAATAAATGACGCTAAATTAGAGGATATTCGAATAGTAACTCTCACAATATAAGGTCTAGGATTATGTGCATCAGGAGTCAGTTTCACTAAATATATCTTGCATGATATGAGGCCATGTGATATAACAAGGCTACCCTAAGCATATCTACTCTGCTTTAGTTGCAAGTCTGGGGTCTGACTACCACAACCATCATTACGACCTCAGCCTAAGTATCCATATGTACTCCAACTCCTTGCCTGACATCAAAGATGATGAACCAATTCGTGAATGTTAAAATAGTGAGGAACCTCTCTCACAGTCTTCTGGAGGAAAAGTAATGAAAAAGATCTTCAAATGACCCATCTTGTAGTAGGATGGACACTCAATTGGGTCTCTTATACACATAGATCTTATATTTCCTGGTCTACCGCACATGTGTCTCCTCACCTAGCTATATGATTATGTGATCTTGATGCTAATATTACAATGAAAAAATAGTAGAAGATTCCACTTATGTATGGTCGATGTTGTATTGAATATAGTGGTTGAACCACCCTATCTCACACCTCATGCCTCTCTCAGGTGATGAACTATGATAAGCACCAGATTCCCTATACCATAAATGATAGTCATTATGAATAAATTTACCTATTATTAGATTTCATACTTGATACCATACTCTAATCATCATACTATAGATAACTCATCATCCATCAAAATAGGTTTCAACTATGGAATCTCTTTCAAACATGCTGAATAATCCGGGATAGATAACACACCATGGTCCAAGTTCATAAACTCTCAGGCTCTATCAGCCCTCAACATTTCGGGATAGAATTATTCATAGAAAGACATTTTAAAATCTCTCAAATCCATATCCAGATGCTAATCCATCTATGTAATGACAACCCACCATCTCTTGACGGAATCAAGCAGCATATACATAGAATGATTAACCCTCCAATCATTAGGTATCTGAATATGATAAAGGATAGATAACATAGCCTCAAACCATGATATTGTAGCCCATGGTCCTCTATCCTCCCAAAACCTGTGTGGATTCTACTATTAGAACACACATTTCGTCTATTACATTGTTGGGGTAGGTCAGGATGCTCCCTGAACAGTCTTCAAAAAATGTATTAATCCTTCATGGAGCTGTACATCAGATGTTCTATTAGGTATAATAACTAGTTCCATATTTGGAACTAATAGACGATCAACAAGTATCTAGTATCCCACCACCTCTATATCATGGTCACCACCTCATAGTCGATTATCTCTAAAAAATTCAAGAACCTGCCTTATATCAAGATTCAACAACAACTAAATGCCAAAAATTAAAATAGGATACATGAAATATGTCCTATATAAGAAAAACCCCATATTCCTACTTGATATGTCAGGTATTGGAAACATATAGATCATATAATTGAATTATATTCTTCCTACTTCCCACTACTATGTTCTGGTATGGGTCAACTTCATTTGAATACACAACTTCAATTTCCATTTTGTTTCACATTTATTTCATATATCAGTTTCATTATTTCAAAACTCATTTTAATTTTGTGAACCAAGTGGTTCAAAAAACCCAAATCCATAAGGTATCATACTAATCAATAAATAAAATATGGAATCCACCAAATCCACACTATAAAATATTCCACTCCATGGGACTCATTTTTTGTGACTCAACATGCCATAATTGGAGGATTATGGTGTGTGTTGTAGCCATATAAGGAAGAAATTTTTTATCTTATGATAATAACCCTATTTACCAAATTTTTTTCTAATTTACTAAAAAATAATTTAAAAATTAGTGGGTATATCAATCATGGTACATATCACAACATCATGGAATCATGTAATACAACATATATGGCATGGAATAATGCATGGAATGTGAATTCCATCAGGATACTAAAATTATTCATGAGATGGAATATCCTCATCTCACTAGTTTTCAAAAAAAATATAACTTCTAATCATATGAATAATAACCTCAAAAATCAAGTTCATGACCCAATGATGGATTCAAAGAAACATTAATAGAAAAAATATAGGAAATAACAATTTCCATTAGAGGCAATTTGGATATTCCCTATAAATGGGTTAGCTACACATAAGAACATCTCATTAACAAATTCATTCACCTTTTTATACATTTTAATTATGATTAAATAGTAAAGGAAACTAGAAAATAATCCTTTGATTCATCTTTTTAACATACCAAACTTATATTCCACTGGAAGGTTCCCCATGCACGATTGGTCAAAAGTTCTCATGTTCATTTCCCCACATGTCAGAGGCTTCTAAATAGTAGTGAGGGCCCATGGTGTGTTTTTTGGGAGACTAATCCCTTTTTAATATCTTAATATAGAAGTGGATTGTATAAAATCAATAGTAAAATAACTATTTCAATCTAAAGTTAGATAATTGGTAAGATGTTAACCTGAAATATATATATATATATATATATAACATACTAGAAGTGATATCATATACAGATGATGATGATACGTCTCTCTACAAACCAACCAGAATAAGTATACATGACATTAATATAACACAAGAAAAAAATTAAATATAAATAATAGAAGTTTTCCAATCTAGAATCATGAGCCTCAGCTCAGTCTTTTTCTCCCCTTCTCCTAAGAAGCAATAAAAAGACTTAATATGGGTTCTTTTCCTTATACATACCTCCATTCATATAATATATTCATGGGCCAATGGTGGTATATGTAGGGTGTGAGAAAAAAAATAGTATTCAACCATAAATGGTGTCTAATATCATCCAATCAGTGAATATTTAAAAATAATAGGGTGCAGAATGTAATCGAATATGTAAATGATGTACTAAAACTAAGAAACCCACAAATGTTCTTGTTCTTGTGCACACCCATCCTCTAATACCTACTTAAGACTGATTTGGAATGTATCTAAAGAAACAGATTTTCCTATATCAATTTAAAACCAAGTTCTTTTAATTAATCATTATCATTTAATAAATATGTTTCGATACCTTTCATTTATCTTATTATCAATCATAATAATATGAAATCAAGGATTCCTAACTAGGAAATCTATAAGGTGTAAGACACTGACTAAATCTAGTCTTTTTATTTGTACTATCAGATGCGTCATGTGAATCATTATATTAACAATTAAATTAATAACCAGATCCCATCCATAGAATTCATTACTGGTAATCTAGGTATCTCTCTAGGAATAACTTGAACCAAGCACCTTACAATCCTGTCCTAGGCATTCCTCATTGGAATTCTTGTATTTTTTTAGGTTTGTTATAACATAATTTACATCTATGTCTATCCATGAAAGTCCAATAAGGGAGCCTATATATATTCCTTGTTGTACGTGATAAACATCCCTCTAATTCTATACTCAGCAATCTGTATGGAGTCCAGGTATCTCCCATACATATAACAGTCAGACCTCAAGAGTCTTTCCTTGGTAGTCTACTATGATGTCCAAGTGTCACTCTGGCGTAAGCAAGGAAGTATCCAAATTGGTCCATCAAGTACATTCTTATAATAAAACATGTGTCACACAAGGAAAATTTTCGTGCAACCAATATTAGTTAATTTTATCAAAGGTCATTACAGTGATCATTTTATTTAAAACACACCATGAATGGTGGATCAAGGCATGGTCTAAAATTATAAGCCTTTGCCTATTAATTGTATCTTGTTGAAATTTCATTATAAGAATACACTCATGCTTAAGAAATGAATTTCATGGCCAAGTCTTATGGACATGGCCATCTTTTCCATTTCTCCATTCATTTCAATTTACTATTGAAAATTCATTATTAACTATCCCATTGAATTGTCTAAATGGAACATCTATAAGGTATCTGTGTACAAAAACCTCTTATTGTTGTCCAATTAGTTAAAAAAATGCACCCAAGGGGTTTTTTGAATTCAATTTCCTTATCCCTTAATCATTATATGTAGTGTTATTAATTAAATAGGTCATAGCGATCAATTTAAATCAAGGATTAGAATCCATTTAATGGATGATGCTTATAAAATCAGGCACACGGAAAAACAATATATATAGAAACACATTGGTTTTAGGGGAAAAGAATGATACCACCTATTGTAGGATCGTACTGTGGTAATTGGATAGTATCATCTCCTAATTTTAGTCAAATTGGGATAAAAATGAAGAAAATATGGAGAGCCTATAAATATAGGAAATTATATTGCACTTAAATAGCATAGTTGATACCAAGAATAATGGGGAACAACATAAAATGATTCAAGTACTCACTAGTGTAGATCCAAAGATAAAAATAGATCATGATTACAGGCATTGAGGGAATAATGGGGGAAAAAAGCTATGATATGGCTTTATAGAGTCTTCAAATTGATCAATTCTTCCAACAACGGTAGAAAAAATAGAATGACATTTTAGTTATAAAAATTCCAATAGAAAATGTTTATTTTCATCCAATATAATGGGTCATATGGTTTTAAAACACAGTTGTCCAAACTTGGTGATAACCATGCACCCAATATTGTATTGTAGGGAACATCACATTGTTAGTGGTTATGGTTTGATTAACCATGCGATAACTGTGCCTCAACCCGCAGTAAAATACTCATTAGTTTTTTCCTAGATGTGCACCCAAAATCACATGGTTTATCAAACCTTGTGGGCTTCCCAATATCTCTTCCAGACATTCATGGATTTTAATAATTGTGGATACAAGACTATATGGTTTTTAATATCTATGTTGAAATCATGTTTCTTCAAAAAAAAGACACCCCTGATAACCTCGTGACCTCAAAGTGTAATCAGATTATGCCATAATTAAATATTTAAACTGTAAATTTCCAGGGAAAGGGATTATATACCTCAAAAAAATTACTTTCTTACAAAAATATTTTAATCATTACCATTTTATTTTAGTCTTAATGAAAATATTTGTAAGGTTAGAAAGCTAGTTTTTGTGGTGAAAAGCAAAAAATGTAAAATTAGAGAAACATATATGTTAAGGAAAAAATTTATAAAACATGTGTTTTATTATTTGGTGAAGTTGATCCTTGGCCATACCATCCTTCCATTCCATTAATTATTAATTTTGGATCCACTGGGGAATATATATGCCTACCAATAGTTAATAAATTGGATATTTAAAAATTTTCACACCTCCTTAACTATAAAAGGGGTATCACTCCCCTCACTTATCCACACATCTCATGCCAATTTAATTGACCAAAACATACCCAAATCACTTCCCAACTTCCATCCTCCCATTCTCAAAGCCTTATTTTGGAAATAAAATAATCCAATTAAGTATTTTAGTGAAAACCTAAAGGGGATACCCGAAGAAGAGGTAACATTTTTCAATTATCATTTTTTTTTACTTCTTCCTACACCCCCTTGAATTATTATTATACCATGATTATATAATAAATTTTGTATTTTAAAAATACTTAGAATTTTTATTCTAAGTTAATTACCTAAATCCATCTCCACTACCATCAAATTGGGTATAGAATTGTCATTTCTGTGTGCGGTAGACTACATCCTCATGAACCGATGTCATTCATTTTTTTATTACTAGATATCAAGGTTTGTTATAATGATTCATCTACTGTTTATATATTATATATATTATATTATAAAATTTTATGATGTTTTTATTATTCTAGAATTACTATATAACACATACCTTAATATTTTCCATTTGGTTGGAATAACATCGTTCATGTGTACAGAAAACTATTGCCTCAAAAAACAATGTGATTCTTTCACCAATTACATGTAATGTATTAAAGATGGGTTTAATAAAAATATTGGATATATATAATAGATAAATTATTCTATAATGATAATATATAATTTAATTTTTTTTCTTTTAACCCAACAGTAAAATTAAATATACATTTTTCATCCATACGTATGACCTACCATCTCAATGAATGAGATGTTTCATTTCCTAAAAAAATATTTATGGATTACTATAAATATATACTGCAATGACCTGGATATTTAGTATAATTTTATTAAATTTATATGGAATTGTTATGAGATTGTGAAAATTGAAGACACATAATTCTAAGGCCCAGAGACCCCGGAATGGAATTTTGAACATTTTTAAGTTATATTTAGTAAATGTGTAAGGGATAATTTCTATCTTTTGAATTGGTGATTGGACTGAAATTCTAAGGGAACGGTTGGATTCGTAGTGGTTAGATTCTCTTAAACTATTCATAACATCATCCAGCGAGGGTCGGATGAAAAAGTTATTTTTTGGACATTTCAAAAATAAATTAAATAAAATAACTCTTAAGTTATTTTATTATATTCCCTCCATTGATTGTTAGATGGAGGGACCATAGGGTAACATCAAACATTAAATAACATATATTTAATTACTTGATCCTCTTATTGTGTAATCACAATGCTCATGGTTTAATAGGTTCATTAATTTTGATTGATTAATGAATCATTGTAATGAACCAACATGGGGGTTATTTTATTTTATTTAAAAAATTCATTGTCATGGGAATCCTGATCCCATGATAGGAACCTCTAAATAAATTCTGATGATGACATACTTCAACGAAGAACAATGTTTTGATGACACCCATTAAGGAATCGATCTAGAGTTCGATGAACAACGAACGAAAATGCACATAGATCTTCTTCTTCTTCTTCTTCTTCCAAAAGTGTTTCCCACAAGATCAAGGTAGGGGAATTAATTTTTTTCTATGTCTTTAAATATTAATCATACCTCTTTCTTTAATGATATGAAGAACGAGGATCAACCAACTAATGGGTTGACCTGTTATTTTCTTGAATTTACGAGAGGTTCTTACGGGATTTTGATTTCAGTTAAAACATAATCTTAGTGTTATTATGATTTTATTCCCATGATATAACGCTAACATGGAGGATTCGTGCCAATATTATAATTGACCAGACCCTCTACCAATCTCATTTTTGATCTGTCCTTCATGGGTGACCAAGAAACAAGGTGGCTAGGTGAAAACGAGGGCCACACAGTGAAGGCGGCATCCTAGGAGGCCCGAAGGCGCAAACAGAAACGAAATTGGACCACTGGACAACATTGAATGATATTTTGGAGCCAAGACAAGGAGGATTATGTAGTTGAGTGGTTGATGTGGAGAGGAGCAGTGACGAGCTATACCTACCATTCTGGTTGTATCCATGGAAGATGACCTCAGGAGCTGTTTTTCAATTTTGTTGTAGTTTATTTTAATTGTGTTTTTATACTGGCCCATTCTACATCAGTCTACACTTTTACTTTTATCATTTATACTATGTAATTTTCTCTTGTTGTGTACATGTTCTGTGTGTTTTCCAGTTTAAAGGTAATGCCTTCCCATTTTATGGATATGCGTTTCTGGTTCAAGTATTCAACCCTTCACCTATATAAGGCGGGCTTGTTGTAGTCAGGACATGGACCAGAAGGGATGATTCATGAAAATGTGGTATCACAGGGATTTTAGAGTGTCGATAATATCTCTTAACATATCGACGCTGGTGGGATTTCTAGAGAGATATCCTCTAGTGGAGAGCATCCTAGCTAAGCAGGCACCGACAACGAGAGCCACCGCCAGACATCACATAGCTAATTAATCTGTAACAGGAAGTAGGAAGATGAAGGAAAGGCCCAAGTGGGCCAGACCATTTTTTGTATGAAGCCAAGATGTAAGGTCGGAGGTACGGAGCACATGAGATAGAGTAGATAAGAAATGGAGTGGATTGTTCTACTCGTGTGATGTGTAGGGTCACATGGATCGCGACTGCTTGACCCACCGCACTGAAGATTAGAATATGAATGATGGATCACCAAGGTAGAGGTATAGATTCAAGTGGGGAGGTCTTCAGGGCATCATATGTGGCAAAGGAGCTAGTTGTGTAGTAGGTGGTGGGTGGCGATTTGAGGTTATACCACCACCACCTCTGGGTGGTCCACGCTGACCTCAGGGAGCATGTGGATAAGGATGATCGTAACTTCAAGGAGCTGAGGCATACAACCATATCTCTCTAAAGATTATTTTCGGTACGATGTATGTCTACAACATCCTAGTTACAGTTCTTATAGACACATGTTCCAGTCACTCTTTTATATCCACGACTCTCATTCGGATCACTGATATTCCAGTGTATCTATTTTCTCTATCCTTATGATTAGAGATTTCTACATGACATGATTCAATGATTATGCACTGGTGCTAGCGGTATGAGATTACTCTAGGAGGAGACAGCTTCGTCTGGGATCTACTAGTAGCAGCATCGAGACCTTATGATTCCATCTTGGTTATTGACTCATTATCCATGGTATATTCTCAGATCGACTATTTTAGTCACAAATTGTGGTGTGTCTGTGACGACGGAACTAGGTTTTCCATCACTGGAGAGAAGGGAACCATTGTAGATCAGGATGGAATGTTTTGGAGAAGGGTACATCAGATCAGTAATCAGTGGCAAGCCTACCGTCAGACTAGTTGAAGAAAAGATTCTGAGATATCCTGTAGTGGTGGACCAATATGCTGATCCATTTTCTAAGGATGTTCCCAGACTACCTCCTTAGAGAGAGGTAGACTTCAACATCAACCTGTATCCCGTGATGGCACTGATATCTACACCAGAATATCGGATTTATCATACAGAGCTTCATGAGTTGAGAGAATAACTAGATGAATTGTAGAGGAAGGGTTTCATAATGCCCATTGTTTCACCATGGGAAGCCGCTATTTTGTTCTCCAAGAAGGAATATGGATGTTTGAGGCATAGTGGTGAGTGTTGGTGACAGAACTAGGTGACCGTGAATAAAAAGTACCCACTGCTAAGGATTGATAATCTCTTCAACCAACTGAATGGAGAACAATGATTTTTTAAGATAGACCTTAGATCAGGCTATCTTCAGCTCAAGGTATGATAGGAGGATGTACAGAAGATGACCTACAGATGCTGGTATGGCCACTATGAGTTCTTCTTGATTCCTTTTTGCATGAATAACACCCCAGAAGTGTTCCTGGGAATCATGAACATGATCTTATAACCTTACCTTGATCGCATCATGGTGGTCTTCTATGATAACATCTTGGTGTACTAAGAGTTGGAGGAGGAGCACGCCACACAATTGTAGATAGTTCTAGATACACTCCGAGAGCACCATCATTATGGTAATCTCTTGAAGTGCATGTTCTGGTTATGGGAGGTCCACTTTCTAGGACACATTATCTTAGAGTCTAGAGTTTTATTAGATCAGGAAATGATATAGGGAGTGTATTATTTGGAGCCACCTAGGAGTGTGACAGAGGTGCACAGTTTCTTGGGGATTGATGGGTACTACCAGAGATTCGTACCGGACTCTTCTATATCATAATCACTATTTTCAGCACTGACAATGAAGTTAAATCCCATTGAATGGACAAATAGATGTCAATAGTATTTTTAGGAGTTGAGGTGGAGACTGGTTAGTTCCACCATATTGAGGCTACTAGAATAGGGTGTTGGGTATGTAGTCTAGTGTAATTCATCAGGGACTTGAATGGTATGTTTCCTGATGCAGAAACGAGTGGTGGTCACTAATGGCTCATTAAATCTAAGGAAACACGAGCATAACTATGTGACTCATGACCTGGAGTTAGCAGCAGTGGTCTTTGCGTTGAATAGGGGGAGACACTACACGATGGGTGAATGGTTTACTGCCTACTCTAATCATAAGGGTCCCAGGTATATCTTCTCACAGAAGGACTTGAACCTGAGTCATCGATGATGGCTGGAGTTCCTCAAGGAATATGACTTTCAGATAGTATACACTCATGGGAAGGGAATGTGGTGCCAGACGTAGTTAGTAGGAGGTCTGGTTTACAGTTGCTAAGTGAGGTGATAGAGAAGCTAGCCTCATTAGAGTTATACCTCATGGATAGTGATATAGAAGCATACCTTCAGTTTATGATAGTCACTCCCTCACTCCTTCAACGAGTCAGGGAGACCCAGGTTAGGGACATTGACTGTGAGACCCATCATGCTCAGATATCCTAAAGATTGGCTCTTAAATAATTTTTTTAATGTGGGGAGCATGTCATCTTTTTAAGAGGATCCTCCATGGTATCATTGATGTTATTAGAGGAGTTGTTGAAGGAGTTCCACACATCCCCTTTGGTAGTAAATCATGGTGTGACAATTATGTTCCAAGACCTCCAATGTCAGTACTAGTGTCTAGGGATGAAGAAAGCAGTGGTATAGTTTCTTTCATGATGGCTCACTTGTCAGCAAGTAAAGGCCAAACATCATGTTCTATCAGGATTAGCACAACCACTTGAGGTTCTAGAATGGATTTGGGATGGACTTTCTATAGAATTCATGGTAGGGATACCACGTACATCAAGGGGTCATGATTCCATCTAGGTTATCATTGACTGACCCACCTAGTCAGACCACTTCCTACCCATCTGAGAGTAGGGATTTGTAGAGTTCCCAGGATGCCTCTACGTACAGGATATAGAACAACTTCATGGGGTTCCGTTGATGATAATTTCATATTGTGATGATCATATTACATATTGATCATTGATGGGATTAAAGGAGGCATTCAAGACTCATCTACATTTGAGCACCTCCTTTTATCCTTAGACAGATGGTCAGATGGAGCGGACCATACAAATGGATGGGGACATGCTCCATGCTTTTGTCCTTGATTTTCACCATAGTTGGAAGGATCACATTCCCTTGGTGGATTTCACATATGAAAAAATATATCACTCCACTATCGACATAGCACCATTCGAGGCATTGTACAGGTGACCATGCATATCATCTTAATGCTGGGAAGACCTAGGGGAGTCAGCACTTATGGGTCCATAGTTGTTACGAGCTACCACTAAGAAGGTTCGGATTATCTGGGAGCAGATGAACACTAGACAGAGTAGGAAAAAGTCATATGCTGACAAAAGACAGACACACATGCAGTTAGAGGAGGGAGATTATATATTCCTATGGGTCTCACCTCGATGAGGTTGTTAGAGATTTGATTGAGGGGGAAAGCTGTCTCTGAGGTTCATCCGAACATTTTAGATTCTAAGAAGAGTTAGAGAGGTGGCGTACTTCCTACCTCTTCCCCCTCAGATGAACAGGGTGCACAATGTTTTCCATGTTTCACAGCTAGGGAGATACGTGCATGATCTGTCACATTTCATCGACTGGGGAGAGTTGGACATCGAAGATGTGGGGATTTTCGCAGAATTCCTAAGGGAGATTGAGGACCGACGGGAGTGGGTCCTAAGAGGGTGGTCTATCCCTCTAGTTCGAGTTACATTGTAGGAAATGAACCTCTTGAAGAGAACATTGAAGTAGGAAGATCAAATTCATGCCCAGTACCCCCATATGTTTTCTTAGATTTTGTTTTTTCATTCTGGGATGTAAATACTTATGGTGGGGATAATGTAAATATCGTAATATTCTGTATATTTTTTAAA
The DNA here is from genome assembly GCA_963277665.1 of Viscum album. NCBI lineage: Eukaryota > Viridiplantae > Streptophyta > Magnoliopsida > Santalales > Viscaceae > Viscum > Viscum album. Next base: position 1,340,039,789 of record OY728141.1, read on the forward strand.
TTATATGGAATTATTATGAGATTGAAAAAATTGATGGTATGTGATTCTAAGGCCTAGAATGGAATTTTTATCTTTTTTTAATGTACGTTCATTGAACGTGTGGGAATGAGTTTCTATGTTTTGAACTACTGCTCAGATTAAAATTATGAGGGAACCATTGGATTAACAACAATGAAATTTTTTTAGTCAATGCTTAACATTGACCGACAAGGGTCAGAAAAAAAGTTATTTTTTTGGAATTTTCAAAATTAAAGATAATAAAATAACTCTGTAGTTATAGTATTTATGTCCCACAATTGAACAATGGATGGCAGGTCTACAAGGTAACATCAGGCATTAAATTAGAGACATTTAAGGACATGGTCCTCTTGTTGTCTAAATCCAAGGCCCATGTTATAGTAGGTTCATTAATTTGGATTCATTAATGAATCATAATAATGAACTAATGTGGGGTTTATTTTCTTTTATTTAAACAAACATTTAGCATGGTATTTGGGAACCCATGAGAGGAACCTGTAACGAAACGTCGATGACATCATCATCCAATACATAATAGAGTTTTGATGACGCATGTTGAGGAAACGATCCAGAGTTTGATGAATGATGAAAAAAAAATGAACAGAGATCTTCTTTGCATTCTTCTTCCACAAGAGTTTCCATCAAAATCACGGTAGGTGAATTAATTTTTTTATATTTTTTTAAAGATTCGTCATACCTCATTCTTGAATAATATGAAAAGCGTAGATAAACCGAATAATAGGTTGATCCGTGATTCACATGAATCTGTTGGTGGTACTTCTAAGGTTTTGAATTGGGTTAAAACTTCATCTTGTTGTTGGTTTGATTTTCTTCTCATGATATAATGCTAACGCAGAGGTCGAAGGATGAGATAAATAAGGCACAGACCCTCTTCTGATCAAGGATTTGATGTGTCCTTCGTGGGAGACCAATAAACATGATGGTAAGGTGAAATCGAGGGCCACGTAATGATAGCAGTATCCCGGGAGGACCATAGGAATAAAAATGAATGAAATCGGACCACAAGATATTTACTACTGGCCCGAGGAAGCATGGCCATTGTGGAAACACCGGCATAGTGGCTGACACTTGCTAGCTGCGAGAGGGTGGTAGTCCCCACAGGTTACACGATGGAAAGGGGGCGGTCGTCCATAATTTTCCATGCTAAAGGCAGGCGGGGCACCGAAGAAGCGCATTGTGTAGGAGGCGACGCGGCTTCGGTCGTGACAGTGGTGGACCTGCAACTATGGGTCCCACTCTAGATCGTTCTACATGACCGGTCAGCTTGAGGGGCGGAGCTAGCCTAACACTGTCGATAGATTCCTGAACCGATTATGTCCATTTGAATGAGGGGAAATGGACCATGCCTAGCTGGCGGGCTATGCCCAGCCAGTGGGCTAGGCTGCTCTTCCGGCCCAGCGGGCCGCACCCAGCCGGGTGGGTCGGGCCGGTCATGTGACCCAGCGGGTCAGTCCCATGGCCCATCAAGACAAACCGGGCCCTACCAAACTAGACCGTCCCTAGCCAATTTCATCCAGGGCTAACGGGCCAGGTCGGGGCGGCCCGACCAGGTCAGATTTTAACCAGACCCAATTTGACCCCGTTTTTTGCAATGGACCATACCATTTAAACCAGACGTTAATCTGACAATTTGTTGTGGTGCTAGAACCATTAGGATTAGGAGGTCCTTTTGAGAAACTCAACTTGGGTTTTATGAAATATAGATTATGGCTGGGTTGGATCGAACTCGAATCCAACTGGGCCTTCGGTTCTAAAATTCCTATAACTTATAGACCGGGCATCCGATTGATGCATCAACTATTGCGTTAGAACCCTTATGACATGGTGGTTCTTCGGGTAACTTCATTGTGGGACTTTTTGGTAGTTAATGTATCAAATGTGAATTGATCATTAGAATCTAATAACTCTAGTGCACCAAGTACGAGAATCTGGTGGATGTCTTTCAAGTGAAGAGCGACCATTTGTGTATTGGTATCAGAGCGACCCTATGTGGATCAAAAGCTGTGCGACACAACGAGGAACTACATTAGAGAGACCCATTGTGGATATGTGACTTATGAATATGTTTTCATTGATGACTTACAAACCTATGTGGATCAATATTAGGATTACCTGACGAGAACCAGCCATAGATCGACTAGTCGTGGATCAGCGACTTACGACACTGTGTGGATCGAAAACTTAGGACCCTATGTGGATAAATGACTTACAACCCTATGTGGATTGATGACTTATGACCCTGTGCGGATCGAAAATAGAACAAATTCTTTGTGGTTCAGTACTGGATCTTCTTAGTGGAATAAGATGATTTATATTTATGACTAATCATCGTTATTCTTGTTCATTAAGTGATATACCTAGTGTGAGATTTCCTTTATATTGTTCATTGTGATTGAGATCATTACTTTTGTTTTTCCCATTTTGGAATTCATGGAGACCGTCAGGGGTCTCAGGGTCCCTAATGGGTATTGTTATACACACCCCTGCATTGACTTTGCCCGCACCTTGTTGTGTCTTGTGCAGATAACTGACAGCTTTGAAGGAGATTTGGGAGCTAGGGATAGAATGTATATGGAGGTGACTGGTTATTGTGGAGAGCTGTAGTGACGAGCTATACACACACTTTAGGTAGTATCCTTAGAGGACGACCTCAAGAGCTGTTTTTATTTTTGGTTGTACTTTCTTTTAATTGGGTTTTTATACTAACTCATTCTTCATCAGTTCACACTTTTATTTGTAATAGTTATACTACGTGGTTTTCTATTGTTGTGTACTCAGTCTATTTTTTTCTAGTTTAAAGTCAATGTCTTACCATTTTAGGGAAATGCTTTTCCAGTTCTAGTCACCAGCCTCTGGCCAGTGGAAGGCGATCTGGGGGTAGTCACAACATGTGTCCTAGGAGACGGGTCATGACATATACATACTGAATATATATGATATTCATATCATCATTAAAAATCTGGATATGAATGAACTATGTTCAAATAATGTGAAACAGTAATATTAAAAAACAAAAAATACACTAAAAACAAAGCAGTAATTACTCAAGATGTGACTTTAACATGAAATTATTAATAAACGGGTAATAAAATATCATAAAACTCATATATGGTATGATATTTATTAATATGGTTCTATAATTGATGTATAATAAACATATATTTATTATATATGAGGCTTCTACATGTATGATGGAAGTCAATACTTTATTTAATGGATTTTTATATCACTTATTACATCAATGAAACACATATCATATACCCCACTAATTTCTTTTATGTTGGGTATATACATCCCGTGAATGTATATTATGATTATTCTACTAAAAAATATTTTAGTTCACATATCCGATTTTTGGGTTTATATTTCATAGGGTATACAATTAAAAAGATAAGAAATTGGTATTTTATTTTTGTTTTAATCTTCATTCTTTGAGACACACATTATATAATGCAACTATATTATTTTACAAGGTGTATATACAGAGACTCGGAAATGTAATATCATGAATTTATTTATCCTCATGATATTTTTTGTTTTTTATTTCATGGGTCTTATGATTCGACATTACAAATGTATTTAAGGATTTATGTTAAAATTTTATCATTTATTGTGAGTGTATATGATTATGTCTCCAATGTAAATATCCCTTGATCTATCCATGAATAATTATCATGAAATTTATTATTCTATAGTTACTCCTTGAGAATACATTTTTACCTTGATTTTCATCTCCTCATCTACTGAATAGTTAAAAAATGTTTTTAGGAAAAGTCATCTTTTTAGTAGAAATCATTGTTTCCTCCAAAATATTTTTTCCTAAAACATGATTTCTAAAAAAACAGGTTTATTTAAATAATTTATTTAATAAATATTTAACCATTTTTAAAAAGTAATTTTTTAAAAATTAATCTTCATGACCTTTTAAAAAATACTCTTTGTTCATTACTAAATATGTGAAAGGAATCATTATATTATCTTTGATGGAATGAATGAAACTTCCTGAAATCATGACCTTTATTTTCTTATATGATCCCTTTATATTTTTTTAAAGTAAATTTTCAAAGAAAATAAGTTAAAGAATAGTTTTTAAAAAGTAATTTTAAAAGAGTAAAGGATTTTTTTCACCAAAAATATTTTATTGGAATTTTTAAAAATTACTTTATAATTTTTCAATGTTATTTTCAAAGAAAATGATTTGGAAAATATTTTAGATTTTGAAAATTGAATTTCAAAAAAGGTTATTTTCATTATGAATTTTTCCATATAATATTTCAAAATATTTCTCCATATAAGAAGAAAACCTTTGATGTAATGTATGATTTTTTGGGGAAATGAACCAAGGATACATTTTGTATGTTCTCTTTGAAGGTTTTATGTTTATTAAGAAATGATATATTTTAACATGTATCTCTTCCATGTGTTTTACCATGATAGAACTCTTGTGAAACCTTATTCTTTTCACAAATTATGTAACGATGAAATGATGATTAAAAAACATGTTTCTTTTCCATAGGATAAAAAATTATCAAATGTTTATGATACCCTTTTCATTTTGTGTGTTATGATATGATGAATGATTTATGATCATTTGGTACACATATTTATGATTTTTTTATGTGATGATTTTTATGTTATAACCATGGATGGTAGATAAATTGTAACTAGGGATGGTTGTTACATTATAAAAAATTATGATCGTTATATTATAACAAAATAATGGTTGAATCTAAATCTATATACAATGAATTGGGTAAATATTTATATCTCAATAGATATATTGGTCATGAATATGGAGTGGACTCGGTTTAGTAAGACATTGATAAAATGGTGAGTTAACCAGATTCAATAATACAGAGATAGAATGGGGAAGGAACTCAATTTAGTAATATAGGGCTATAATGGGGAGTGAACTTGGTTCGGTAAGATGGGCTTGGAATTGTGAGTGAACTCAATTCATTAAGAAAATGATAGAATGGGGAGTGTAGTATGTTTAGTAAGACCAGACGAGAATAGAGAGTAATATAAATTCAACATGATATGGATGTCATGATGATTAAACCCAATTTATTAAGGGATTTTGTCCACTATGATGGTCCTGGGAGTGGTCCTTGACTACATTTATGGTTTTGGTAGTGAACCCATTCAAATATTATATCATTCACAGTGATCCTTTACTAATATTGAATATATTTTCTGTACTTATATGTATTTGAAATATTCCATTTCTTGGGACAATGTTATGCTGTAATGGGTCATGTTATTTGATTTCCTTACAATTCATGTCTTATGAACTTCCAATACTAATATCTTGACACATTATTTTGAACTTCGATATATAGGGTATGGTGTTAAATTGTTATTTGTGTGTTATGATATCCCTATGTTAATGTTATACATATATATCTCTCTTATTGACAGTTACTCATCATCTAATCTCACCCTTTCTTATGTTTCAATTCGTCATGTTATGGTAAAATTTTTTATGTATGATATGTCTAATAAGGGTCCTATTTGGGAAGAACGTAGTGGGAGATGATGTAGCTCACTTATTGACCAATGCATATGTTTTCATTTTTTCAAATGCACTAATCTATTACGGTCCTCTTGAATGTTTTTTGTAATGTGTTAAATATTAATATAAAATAATACAATATAAATGTATGAGAAGCAGGAGTCCATGTAGTTGGTACCAGAGGAAAGGATTAATTATCAATTGGAAACTATGATGGGAAACCCTTGGTGAGATACCAAAGGTCAGGTCTTAGTATAAGTCTAAGGATGAGTCAAAGTATATGAAAAATGTATTGGAATTTTGGTGAAGGAAAGAGTTAATGGATTCAGATAAATTAAACCCCTATCTGGATACTAAAAGTGGTTTAGTCTTGCTAATAGATGCACCTAGGAGTAATAACCCTTAAAACACTATATTCTGGTATACTTAACCAATTATGGTTGCAAAATAACGGTCCCAACTGCACACTTGGTTTGACACTCATAGGGGATATGCATTAGAATGTCACAAAAACATTGAGAACCATTATGAAGGATTAAAATAGATGATAATAATTAATGACATAGGGAAACCCATAAATTTTCATAGATTAAAAATAATTTGTCATGATTTAAACATCATATAAGTGTTTTGTCATGATTATGTGGTTTTCCCCTATGATAACTATAACTCATACTATGATTTTTGTTTTAATTCAATGGATATAACTAGAAGTAACTAGTTTAAAATTTAATTTGAAAGAAAATGTTCTTATGAGAAACCAAACAGATGTATGAATGGATATAATGATTTAATTATTTTGCGTAATATTTTATCATGTAACAAGATTAACAATGTCTACCTTAACAAAATCTCAGACACACAAAAGAAGGAAAATAATGAGTTACCTAAGAGTTTGGGTGATGGTAACCATAGAGGAAAGGTGATTTGGTTTTCTATTTGTAATTAGTGGCGAAATAATCATCCATGTGAATGTCTTTGAAAGACAAAAATATGTTTCGAATGTAGAAAAAGATGAAACAAATCCAGTACTTTTTGTGGAAAATTAAATGAACAGTTAATATAATGGATGTGGATAATGGCCTTTCTAAGGTATTATATATTTCTTAATGTTTTAAATGTAGAAAGTTTAAGAATTATGAAAATTTATGTCCAAAGGGGAAATCTTGTGAAGAGAATTGACAAGGCATTATGGGAAATGGTTATACTACCAATGATGAAGAGAAAACCATGAAATATGAAATGTAAAGTCTCAGTTAACTGTATTGTTTACAATAAATGTAATAACCATGATTAAATTGATGTTTTTAAATGTTGAGACGTGATTCATATTTCACATAATGCAAAATAGATATTAATTAAAATGATGATAAATCCTATATAATTATTTGTGAATAAAGTCAGATGAATAAAGTATTTATTTATTATAATTCAATGATTATGTCATACTAATTATGAATTATATAAGGATTTTTTAGTATAATGTTTTGGTTAAATATTTGTAAGAATATTTTAAATGGTACTGATGGAATAGAAAAGTGAATTAATTAAAAGGTTATATATTTATTAAGGGAATATGACACATAATATACGATGAATGTTTAGATAATAATATTGAAATAAATATTTTTTTAATATGAATATGTAAATAGGATAGTACTGGTTACATTGGAACTAATTAATGATTTTTAAGAAAGTGGTTGATTTTATAATTGATGAGGTGTACAAAACTCTTCAATTTAAGGAATATATCCAATTGTCATTTTTTATTTAACGAATGAGTAATGATGAAGGTTTTAAATAATATTTTATGGTACTTATGACTACAAAAGTATACATGATGAAGGTATTCACGTGTTTTTTATGTGACATTTATGATCTATTTCATATTGTTTGGGGGATTTCATATCAGTTCATTTTAGAAATTTAGTGACATTAAATATAATGTTTTGGATATTAATTATTTGTACAGTTCATAATAATAACAATTTATGAACTTTTTTAAGATGAACATTTGATGAGGGTTTTGTGATTTTTGTATATTATCACCATATAAATATTTATTCATAACATTTTATAAAACATTTCCTATAATGTTAACTAAAGATAAAATAATAATACATCATTATATTTAAGGATATTATGATTTTATATTTATTTAGTCATAGCTAATCTATATTTATATCATAGAGTAATAGATAATGTAGAATGTGAGCAAGCCACAACCCATGGGTTTGATTGTGCTTATAAAATGGAATGAAATAAAGAAATTATATATTCTCGTGAAAATTAGACAAATTTTGGAAAATTATATTGGAATAAAATTTCATCTTATTATAAATAGTTTTTATGATATCAATTAACTTTTTCTTGCTTCATTGGGTTATGGTTTTATGGTAATTAACTTTCTCAAGATCACCCACTTTATTGTGATCAATGTTCTCTATCACTCTCCATCTGTATTTGGGTCTTAGATTTCCCTTATATATCCATGTTTTACCTTCTCACCTATGTTCCCCAATTTAGAAACCATGTATGTGTTATTCAAAAACAATTTTTCAAATCCCTTTCTTTTATTAACGTTGCTTTTTAATTAACCCTTTTTACGATTTGGGATTCTATGAATGATTTCTTAAGTGTCAAACCTTTAATTATAGAGATGATTTTCGAGGGTGAAATTAATTTTTAGGGAGGAAAAATGTAACACCTTGAAATTTGTGAAATATTTTTTAAAAATTAATTTAATATTTTTAATATTTTACTTTATAAAATAATAGAGTTTTTCTTTCGTTACACACAACACTCAATTGGTTTATGTTATATGCAATGAAATGTTTCCTTGATAGCTTGTGTGAAACACAAAAGTGAGTTTTACAAAACAAAATTCTACAATTAACATTTTTATTAATTATATTATCCTTCTATTGTAATGGCATGTATGAATAGGATTAACTAAATTATGAAAATATATTATTTACAGATATTAATTTGTGAAGCATACTGGTTTTCAAGTATGTAACCATTTAATTTTTTTCTTCTAAGCATATAAAGTGTTAGGATGTTGTTTTGGAGGGTTTTTATGTCATTTGGAATGTTTTGGGTCTTTTTTAAAGGTTCATTGTTTTATCACAGCTTCTGGAAAATATGAATCTCCTATTGAATACTGAGAATATGGAGATAAGGGATAGTGGGAAGATGCATAGTTTTCCCAACCTGTGAGGAATCCCCCGAAAAACCAAGAAAATTGGGATATATATATTTATCATGGTTGGAATGAGGTTTTTATAACTTTGTGTTCCAACCATTCGAGGATCTCCTTGAGTCAATGTGCATGGTTAGCGAATAGTTTTCCTAACTATGCGACTAACTATGCCCAGTTTAAAAACTATATCCTAAATAAGTTAATCTTGTCATATACTATCTCTAGACCCCTCATTTTTCCTCTATTTCATACCTAACAATATATTTCATCCTAAAAAAGGTTTTAGAGTCTTTCTTCATTGATATGAAGTTTATCCGAAGGCTCTTCATGGAGCATTGAAGCCAGATTCCCCTAGTAAGTTTCCATTTATTATAGTTTTTTCAGTGTTTTTCATATATCTAATTTATTCCCATTTATGGATTATTATATCTAGTATTATATTGATATATATAAGTTGTTTTATGGTCATCATGGTCACATTTTTTAATTTTGATGTCAGGGAAAGATTTCTATGGTGGTTTTTTGGAGATTTAATATGGTTTTGTGGGAGTTTCTGCGTTGTTCTTCAATTTCTCCATAATTCTCACGGCTGGAGGCTTCACTCTCACTCCCCTTCATAGAACATGAAGTCTTAGTTTCAAATTGAATAAATTTTATGAAATTTATTTTGATATTTTTGTTAAAATCATGATAGAAAGATCCTTAAAATATGGTTTTTGTATTTGTGGATTTGTGGATTTGTTTATTTGGGTGAGTTGGTTGAGCAAAGTGCTTGGTTTTGTTGATTTTAAAATATTAATATTAAACAATTTATATGTTGATATTATAAAATGGTTAGTTTTATAGTTTTGAAATGAAACAATTTTTTTATTAAAATATCTTATAATGGTTTATTTGAAATTATTTTTTCATACAAGGGTTTTGTGAGTTCATGATTTTAACATGGCCCTAAATATGGGGTATTTTTCAATGGGGTACAAAGGGACGTGACCCTGGATAAAGGGTGTGTGTCATTAGGGAAAAAGGATATTATAATCTTTTTGATACTATACTATATGGATGATAAACTACTCATTTGTATTTAATTATCATTTGATCATGAATGTATGGGATTGTTGATAATCATGAAAATGGTATTCCATAAAGGAATGTGAAATTATTTAATGTAATGTTTGTTTTCCTTCCATTGGATAATATTTTGATATGAAGCTATTTGGTTTTTTAAAATATTATTAAATATATTAAAGTAATTTTTATATAAATTATTTTATATAAATTTTCAAACATGTTCTATCCTAGTGGCGTGACATGGGAATTCATTTCGGGAAAGCCTATTGAGTTTCACTAATCAACCCTACTTTTGAACTTTTGTGATTTTATAGATATTGTTTATTAATATAAAGTAAAAGGTGATGTATCACACTTTTTTAGTGGTTCTTTATGATACATGGGTTTCATTTGGAGATGGTTATTGGAGGATGTTGGGAGTAATGGAGTAATGTCTTTGGAGTCTTTGGTTTTTGTTGGTTTTTCTTCTTCTTTTTACACTGATGTTGGAAGTATTCCACTGAGTGAATTTTTTTAGTTTGGTTTATATATAAATTTTATTATAATGAGTTGTTTTACATTATTATCATGTATCTTTTTTATTATTTTTATGGCATGTTTGGTTGGGTTGTTTAATTTCTCAAAGGGAAAATCATTCCTTGATTATATTGAATTCCCGAGAATTTATTGCCAGCCTTTGGCACCATGGGGATGTCACAAAAGGAAAACATGATATTGTTCTTCAAATCAATCCAATTATGAGGGGCATGATATAACAAGGGTTATCAACTTTTCTAGTCCATGAATTACAAGTGGTATTAATATTGTTTATTCATTAACATGGCCATCATTTTCTCAATCTTGGAGTTGAAATTCATTCTGATCTATTCCTTATGTTAGGTTCATATGAAGGATTAGTATTGTCAAGATGTGAAATGAATATCATAATAATATATATCCAACCATTTTATTTTGATCATAAAGTTACGATGGAGTTGTGTACATATTTATTTTGGATACACTTATAGAAATTGTAAGCTCATTGTAAAGAGTTCATCTAATGTGACGAGAATGACAATAATTATATAAATGACTTCCCACTAGGAGTACATATTTATATTTAAGTTGTTATATATGATTTTGGACAAAATTTTTGATTTCTAAACTTTGTTAAAGTTATTTTAAAATGTTATATTTTGAAAAAATGTTTAATGGTTGTTTTGAAAATTGTATGATTTTCAAAAACATGGGGTTATTTGAAAAAATGGTTGAACATGGAAAATAATGTATTTTTGAAATCATTGTTGTGAAATAAAATGTGGTATAATATGAAATTTATAATAATAACGTTTTAAAGAGTGAGATTTGTGTCATTTAAATTTTATAGAAATACCACTTTGTAGGCATCGTAGAATCCAATCAGAGGAAAAAAATGAGAGAATGGATGCACCTAAGCCACAGGTGAACCAACATCTAGTTCAATGTATAGTTCAATATTTTCAAATTATGTACCATGGGGAAGGGATGGATGAACCAAGTCAAATGTATTATTTCATCTAGATCTAGAAGAAGAATCCACCCATCATTTGGGGTGATTCAGAACCAAAGAAGGTGGAGGTGTGGATAAATAAGATGAATTGTATCGTCAATTTCCTTAGAACACCAGTAGAGTTAAATGTCCAGATGTCGATGTATATGCTAGAATATATTTCATGTAAATGGTGGGATTTATTAGATTAGGATAAATTAAGCTAAGGCCTTTAATGGGTGGATACTTAAAAAAAATCAATAGAAAAATATAACTTAATATATTTAGGATTACAAGAATGGTGGAATTCTTCATCATGAAAAGGGAGAGCATCATGGTGACAGAGTGTGTGGCCAAATTAATTAATTTAGTCTATTATTCAGTTGAATTTTATGTTACTATGTCACTGGAGTAATGCATTTTTGTATCAGTGCTGAGGCAAGTGACTCACTCAAATATTGGCATGTTTTTATAATGGATTATATAAATATTGTTAATGGATAGACGATGAAATAAAGGGAAGTATCAAATGAAATGGGTGGAAGAGCCTGTTAATACCTATAGGAAATATTGGGAACTCTAATTTTGGGAGAAAGCGGAAGATATACACCTATTTCCATGGTAGAAGACTGAATTAGAATCAGATAGATGGATTTATAAATTTTCCTCCATGATCGAATAATAAAGATGGATGTTTCCAATGTCATCTATTTGACTAGATATAGTGAGAGTGTATGAAACCACCTTAATAATTCCACAATTGAAATTAGATGGGGAATCTTCCGTTCAATTTTTTCAATGCTCTAATGTCGAGGGTTTGGGATACTAATCATGTGTCGCATAAGTTGCATTCTTTTATTGGATGATGGAACCATAGAATTACTCATCATCTGAAAAAATCTATAATTCACCATTATTGGAATTCCATGACTACTCATCAAGATAAATATCAACATGGAAATAATGAACAATGTGTCTCGAGCAAGAAATTATATGGATCTTAGAATGTTTTTGTGGATAATCAGTCTAGACCATGACCATTTTAAATAAAATTATATTGAATTATACCCTTATGAAATCATTTTATAATATAGGGGTATCCCATTCCATTGTTTTTAATACTGCTATTGATTTTCTATGTTTAAATATTGAGATGATGCCTTCTATTTTGAAACTAAAAACACTTCTTGTTCAAGGAGAATGGTCATCCTTTCTGTCAAGATAATTCTCTTAACTGTTGCTGGAGATGAGATAATATAGGATTTCTCATTGCTTGAGATTGATGTATATTATATAATATTGGGTGTGTATTGGTTGGAAACATTCAAGCCTCGCTTCGATTATTATACCCAACATATTATTTTTATGACTAATGATGGCATCGATTATCTCATTAGTGGGGACCATAATGGAAAAGTAGGTGAAATAAACTTGTTGGAACTAGTAGTTGGAATGATATAGTACTAACTGGTATCATTTATTTTGATTCGATGAAATAGTTTAAGAAAGAGTATAATTATAGTGGTTATTGATCTGTTTCTAGATGTTCTTACTGAGAATTTCTCTAGGTTTCCATACACAAGAGATATGGAGTTTACGATTGATTTCATTCTAAGCACCATCCCTATTTATCTTCCATATTACCATAAGGAACTAAAATAATTAATTGAACTTAAATTGGAATTAGTAGATTTTGAAAGAAAGGGGTTCATTTGACCGAGCATGACATCATGGGCATCACCAGTCTTTTTTGTCGAAAAAGTGGATGACACTCTTTGACTCGTGGTGGATTATCATAAGCTAAATCGAGTAATTATAAAGAATTATTATCCACTTCACCATATTTTGGATATATTTGATCAATAAAGAACCCTAGTGGGTCTACAGAATTGAATTTCTCTCAATAAATCACCCATTTGGAGTTTGGAAGGAGTATATTCTGAAAATAGCTTCCTGGTGTATATATGGCCACTATGAATACGTGTTAATGACTTTATGTATTTCAAATTCAGAAGTCGTTTTTATGAAAGTGATGAATCTAATTATATATATATATATATACTTTTTTGGATGTATTTTTTGATAATATATTGGTGTATTCATGCACAATAGCTTATCATGATAAACTCTTGGCGATGGTGTTACGAATCTTGTTGGATCATCATCTGTATGTCCAACTATCAGAGTATTGTTTTTTGGATATGAGAGTAACATTTCTAGGGCCATGTAATCTTTGAAAAATGTGTTTTTATCAATCCAAAAAATATAGGGGTTGTTATCTCTTGGATACTACCGAGGAATGTCTTTGACATATCCTGTATCCTTGGTCTTGCTAGTAAATACCAAAAAATATTGTGATGTTTTACTAATGGACTCACCTATGAGATATTTTACAAGGAATAATGTTATATTCCAATGTAATTATGAATTATAGATGTTTTTTCAATGATTTCAAAGTATTCCTTACATCAGAACCCATATTTATTTTCCTAGAATCTGGATAGGGGTACGTAGTGTTTTCAGATGCTTCGGGATTTGGGTTAGGATGTGTTCTATTGAAGGGTAACCATCTGGTTGCTTATGGATCAATGTATTTTTTTTCATGAGAATAATAATACAATAAATTATTTTTAATTACCTCTCATAGAAAATGATATGGAAACTTTTTTTCATTATCTCTTTGTTTAGAAATTAATAATCTTTTTGGATCATGTGGTTTGAAACATATTTATTACTAAAGGAATTTGAATCTATGAAAAATTTGATTGATGTAGTGTCTCGAAATTTTAAGAATTTACATAATGTATACTATATGTAAATGGAATATTGGGGTATATTCATTAAGATGATATTCATATGATTTGTTGGAAAATGTGGATTCAGACCAATGACAGTTGATGTTAGTCATAGCTGACATGAACAAAGAATTTGAAGACTGTGGTGAAGTTCCGTTTTTCATTATAGTTTCATCCGTTCATGAATTTGTTTCAACTATTAAAGAGTTACAGACATCTGACTCAGTTTGTGTCTCAATAAGGAAAAAACTCAATGGTGGGGAGACCATTGGTTGACAGAACGTCGATGGCAGATCAATTTTTTTGTTTTTAATTTTGATGTTCATAATTATGGATTACTAGGAAAAACATTATCATGCATAACACCATTCATGATGGGTTTTTCATCCTGGAATACATAAGTTGTATAATGCGTTGAAAGAATGGTATTGGTTTGTCAGTGTGAAAGGTATGGTGGATGATTTTTTTTCGTGTTATTAACTTCTCAATAAGTTAAGGCCGATCATTAGTGACAAGTCGGTATGTTGTAGTATTTACATATTCCTATTTAGAAATTTGAGTATATAGACATGGATTTTTGTGACATGTCTCCCATGAATAGAATGGAAACATGATACCATATCAGTGATAGTGGATCGATTCATGATGTTGGACCATTTCAACCCTATTCATGAATCTCATATGGTGGTGAACATATCAAAAATATATATCCCATAAGTTGTAAAGGGGAATATAGTACCTATTTAGATAGTATCATATAGAGATCCTAGATATTTGAATCATTTTTAAAAACAATTACATATATCCCTTGGGACTACATTGTCTATGAGTATATTGTATTATCCTTATATGGATGGATAATCCAAAAATATGATATAAAAGTTGGTTGATATTTTGAGGGCTTATGTAATGGATTTTAGTGTCACGTGGAAGAGAACATAATATTTGTGGATTTTACATATAAAAATAATCATAAAGTCATGATACATATGGATCTTTCTGAAGCACTGTATGGGTGTCCTTGTCATTCTCCACTTCATTGGGTGGAATCCAATGAAACATCACTCGTTGTGTCGATCATTGTCCAAGAGAAGATGAAGAAGATTCAATTGATCAAGAAATGGAAGGAGAAGGCACATATTCATCATAAATCACATGTGGATCATCATTTTTGAAGATTTTCATTTGAGGTGAGTGAACATGTGTTTTTTAGGATCTCCCCAAGGCTTGAAAATCATCATTTCAAGAAGTAGGGAATGTTATCTTCCAAATAAAAAGGACCTTTTGAGATACTTGAATGTGTTATTTTGGTGGAATATCATATGGATTGTACACCATGGTCTAGTGAAGTGCATCATTTGATTCATGCATCTCGGTCAAAAAAGTATCAACCAGATCCTAACCGTGTGATTTGATGGGATGACATTATCCCAGGTTTGAAATCTTCATTGGTGCATATGCCAATGTGGATTATAGATAATCAATATAAGGAATTTCATGGAAAAATAATTGATTTACTACGTGCATTGTGGTAACATGGTCGAATTCAGGAAGACACAGGGGAACATGAGGGGGAAATGATCAAGAAATGGCCCAAGCTTTTTTAGGATAACAATGTTTTTCTACTTTTTGATGATGAAAATTCCAATGTTCATGGAAATTTAGTACCCCCAGATTTAGGTAAGTAACCCTTTATTTATGATTTTTTTGTTTTTAATTTTTTCGAGTCGTGTTTGGGAGAGTTTGTATGATTTTTTTTTTAATTTTTTAGGTCTTTTCTAAAGTTGCATGGATTGATCATGGTTTGTGGAAACTATTGTAAAGTGTATTATTCCAATAAATATCATCTCTATGTGTATTGATGATACACAAAATACATAATTTTAAACTAGATGTTGTTAATTATTTCATATTTTATCCGTATTATGTTATAATCTCAAGTATCTATCTTACGCAATCATATAATCTTATAAAGTTCAAGGAACATATTTAGTTACTTAGAAAAAGAAATAACTTAAGAATTTATCATATGAGAATTCTCTTAGCAAGAAGAAGTTGATGAAAATTAAATTCTAAATCATTAACACAATATTTTATTCCATAAAATTGTCTTATGATTATCTGAAGACTAATTATCTTGCAATCCCAAATATATTTATCTTAGAGAAAAGATGTCTGATGATGAAAAATATGATCAACCAATATCCTTTGAAGATATGATATTACTGAATGTCATGATTATCATTGTTAATCTATTGATAAGTCATTTAATACCTTTTAAGTACAAAAAAATAAGGTCAACTATTTAATGAAATATCATACTACAAAATACTTCCCATGGATATGAAATTTCATAGTGTGAGAAAATCTATGACATTGCAGACATAAAGGAAATTACATATTTGGAATAAAAGGATACAAATAATCATTATCTTGTCTTTTCAGGATATCTATATAGATCATTAAATCGTTTTTTATCCTTTCTCAATTTAAAACTACATATATAAGTAACATTTTTCAACAACACAAGAAGGTGTGTGTGTGGTTAATTGAAGAATGTGAAGAGATAGAAGTAAGGTTTACCTGTATAATGGTGGATATATGTAAATATTAAAAATTCATATATCACGTTCAATGATTATCTATTTCATTAGTAGAACTGAATATTATTCCAATCTACAATTGAATCTTAAATTTTCTCATAAAAAATCATCATCTAATTTCAGTTATGGCCTTGAAACTATGTTCCACAATCGTTTATCAAACCTTGCATAATATTTCTGTTGTAATTTCACTTTGTGTATGAGTGTGGTTAAGAGAATGGATAGTACTTGTAATGACAGTACCTAGTTGAATGCTCTTGGGAATTTTTATTAAGTGACGAATACTTGTACTCAGATGGGATCCCTCAGTAAATGGTTTCTATAGTGAAAATAACAAAGATCTTGGAGAATAGAAATGGTGGAGTAGACTAGGGGATTTATTTTCACTGATCTACAATAAATCTCTTTTTTCAATTTCCTTTATGAATGTTTTACATTTATATTGCATACACTATTGTGAAAGAAAATTGGATATACATACTTCATAGAGGGTTGTCTTTATTTCAACGTATCATTCATTTTATGAACTCAATTCACCCCATCCTGAGTTATTCATTCATTCATTATCTAGGATGATAATTTGTTTCAGAGAAATTGAATCTCATTTTCACAATAGTAAAATTTATGTTTCCAAATATCTATCATCAAATGGTTGTTATGGTTGATAAATAAGATTGTATATCAATGGTTAGAGCTCCATAATTCAATGGTGAAAACTACAGCTAATAGATAGATTATATGTTCATTTATCTAACTAAACTTGGTCTAAAAGTCTATCTCAAAGATGTTAAACCCTATGAAATTACTAGGATAGAACATGAAACATGGGATATTATAGCTAATAAAAATCATGATCTGAATTCCAAATATAGGAATTATTTCATCTACGGGTTATGAAAGAAGGATTTTAACTATATTTCTAAATGCTAAAAAACTCATGAAATGTGGAAAACAATAACATTATTGTAAGAGGTTACTAACAATGTAATATCTCTTAGATATGATATGTCCAATATTATGTTTGATACATAAAAAATGTCTGTAGCCGAAAGTATAACTCAACTAAATGGAAGACTCACTGATATTAGGAATATATTTCTCCTCTAAGAAGACCGTTTACTAAACCTAGAAAAGCATTATTAATTTTATAGTATTATCACCAAAGTGGAGTGGAATCTGAACATCTATTCGTAAATATAAAGAGGTAAAATATTTCAAGATTAAGGATCACATTGGAACTATTTTTACATGTAAATCTATAATTGAAACAAAAACTAAGGATCCTGGATTAAATCAATTAAAATGTTTCCTTTAAAGCCTTTACTACCCAGGTTGACTAAAAGAGAATAAGTGTACTTGTCCCTGATAAATCTGAGGAAGAATACTACTTAGGGAAAGATGAATCAAATGATGAGCTTTTTAATTTTAAAAAAGGATAAAAATAATACTATAATAATATAGGAGGATTAAAAATACTTTTAAACAAGCACAGAAACCATGCTGACAACTATAAAGAGTTGGAATGTTATGATTGAAAAAAGGTAGCACATGTCATGTCTGACTATATGAGAATTAAAGACAAAAACAAGACATAAAATATTTATTTCAAGAAAAATGGATATATAAATTCTAAAAAATCCATTAAGTCTACCTAGAGATCCTTTGAAGATTCTATAAAATTCACATCATAAGAATCAAGAATTCTAATGTACAAATCAAAATGCCAATATAGGATCCAAATCATAATCGAATGAGGTATATCCTTACTAATTTCCTAATAATGAATGAGAAAAAAGGATTGATCTTTCAAAGAATTAAATTAAATTTTTACCATATAGGAAATTAATATTAAATGGTTTAAGATAAAAAAATGAAATTTAAAATCCCATTAATAAAATCTTTAGTACAGAAAACAAATATAAATAATCAATTTTGAGAATTAAACAATCAGATTTAAATATATATTCTTTTCAATACTAAGAACATAAAAACTAAAAAAAGATGTTCAAAATACTAATGATTTTACAAGTTTTTTATCAGAATAGAAGTCTATTTAATCAAATTTATTGGTCAAAATCATTCGAGAAAAGAAAATTTTTGAATTGGAAGAAAAGGTGAAAAATCCAATCATTACAAAAAAAATTAACTATTCAAAAACTAAATATCTTCAAAAAGTTAATTGTTTTCATTACAGTAAAATAATACATTATGAATTTTTTTTTGATTTAAAAAATCCCAAATATGGTGGGATTAAAAAAAATTCAAAATTGTTTTCCAAACAAAATGAAAAATTTTATAAAAAAAATTTGGTTTCCAAAATCTTTTATAGTAAACAAATATAATATTAAAAAAATTGGGCACCAAATAACTCTGTTGTTTGATTTATCATTATAGTAAATTGGTTGTATAAACATTAGTGAAAAATTGTCCATCTATAGTGGATGTTCAAGAAATATGAGTGGAGACTTCTCAAATTTTCAATCATTATCCAAACTATATTGAGGATATTTCTCATTTAGAGATAATGAAAATGGTATGCTAGTTTGTATTTTGTTAGTTGGAAACCCGCAGTCTATCCTTAACAACATATTACATTATGTTGAAGGATTGAATCATAACATGATATATATTTCTCAACATTATTATTATGGTAATTCTATTTATTTTTTAAGTAATACCTACTTAGTTATTAAAGATGAAGGTCTAATATTAAAATCATATATAGTATACAATGTTTACACATTCAATCTTAACTAGTTGTTTATACAAAATATAAATTGTTTAAATGATTTTGTTGATGAATCATAGAATTTGAATAGGAGGTGTGGATATTACAATTTTAATTACTTAAAAAATATCTACAAATTTTTTTATTTATGAATTTTTTGAACGTTGATTGAATAGAAATAAGTTATGTGATTCTTTCCAAATGGGAAAGTGAAAAAATTCATCATTCAAGTAAATTAAATAAGTTTCTACTTCTAGATCTCTTGAGTATATCCATATGGATCTATTCGAACCAAATAGAACCACATTTATGGATGGTAATTCATTTTTATATATTATTTGATAATTTTTTGAGATTAAAATGGGTTTAATTTTTATGACATACAAGTGAGGCATGTTCTTATTGTATTGATTATTTTATTATTGTGAAAAAAGAAGGCGATGTAAAAATTGGGTCATTAAGAAGTGATCATGGAGGATTTTTTAAAAATCATTACTTCAATTCTTATTTATCTACTCACGGAATTATATATACATTCTCTACACTAAGTATACCTGAACAAAGTGATTTTGTCAAAAGGAGAAATTGGAATTTGAAAAACATTTCTAGGACTATATTATGTTAATATAGCATGCCCACTCAATTTCTGGATGATGTAGTTTACATGGTGTGTTATATCATTAACATAATTATGATGAGAACTATTTTAAATAAAACACCCTCTGATTAATGGAATAAAATAAATCCAAATTTAGGAAACCTAAAATTATTTGGATGTAAGTCTTACATCATGAACACCAGGGATAATAATGGAGTGTTCAATCTATTGGTTGATGAATATATCTTCATAGGTTAATATATAACTTCTATACATATAGAGTTTCAAAAAAAAGGTCGTGGATTATGGAAGAATCATCTCATATGTAATTTGGAGAATGATGTCCCTTTCATCACAAAATCTCTCAAAATTATTGATCACAATTAGTTAATCAATGATAAAAAACATGAGCCTTTATTTCATGACAACAAGGATGATGATTTATAACTTTGGTACTTTAAATAAAATTGAATTAGGGGTGACACGAGAGAACAATAAAATCTATTTCTTAGAACAACTAGAAACCATAAAGAGCATCAATTTGAAATTGTTATATGAAACATTAATGAAGGAGTAAGAACTATAAGGAATGTAGGAAATTTATTTTAATACTCTAACTTTTTATCCTAATTAGAACCAAAATCTATATAATACTCCTTATTATATGAAAATTAATTTTTAGAAATAAAAGAAGAACAAAACCAGTTTAAAATAAATAATTTGTGGTAATTAGTTAAAAGTCCCTTGATCCATTTAGTAATTAGAAAAAAATGGGGTTTTAAAAAAAGAACAATGAACACGGTCTAATAACTAGAAATAAAGCTACATTGGTTTCTAAAGGATATAATTACTAAGAAGGAACAAATTGTGAGGAAATATTTTTTCATGTGTTTATATTAGAATCCCTTAAAATTCTTCTAGAATATTTATCCTATCTAAATTTTAAATTATATAAGATGGATGTATAATCTACCTTTCTAAATGGTTTTTACTAGATAATGTTTATATAGAACAAACTATTAGTTTTGAAGATCCTTATTCACAAAATTATATTTTTAAACATACCAAATCTCTAAGTGGACATAAACAATCCGAAGGGTGTGGTATGAAAGATTAATTTCATTTATTCTATTAAATTTTTTACAATATGAACAAAAGATCATACCATATTTAAAAAAACATGTTTTTATAATATTTTATTTGTACATGTATATGTATATGACGTTATTTTCGATTCAAAAAATCAAAATCAGTCCAAATAATTTTCAAAACATATGGAAAAAAAGTATTTGTAATGTTCATGATGGGGGAAAAAAACAACTTTATAGAATTTCTTGTCTATTAAAAGGATTTTAGAACAATTTTAAATCAAAAAAAAATACATACTAGATTTACATAAAAAAATTTCCTTGAAAACAGTAAGACCTACATAACTCCTATGACCTCCAATATCAAACTTGATTAGGATGAAATTGCAAATCTAGTTAACAATAAGTTATACAAAATAATAATTAGATGTTTTTATACCATTCTACAAGTAGACAATACATTATTTTTTTAGTATGACTTTGTGTATTATTTTTATCTAATATAAAATAATTTCATTGAAATGCTACAATAAAATTTTAATATATGTAATACGGACCATAAATTGTTCTTTTTTTTCAAAAAAACCTATGATATAATTTTAATTTCATACTTGGATGAAAAAATTTTGATATATATATTACAATTGAAAATAATTTAAGGAACCTATCATTTTCATATAAAATATCTCATTTTTTGGTCAAGAAAATGAAATATTCTTTACCACCATCAAATATCGATATTGAATATATTACTACTAGAATTTGTTGTGAGTAGGTTTTCTGGATGAAACACACCTCAATTAATTTAGTTTTTAATATTATTAATTCTCCAATCAGATGTGATAATACTAGTGCTGTCAACGTCTCAAATAATTTTATAAATCATTCACAAACAAATAACATTTACCTAAGACGTCATTTCCTAAGAGACCATGCCCAAAAAGGTGGTTTCTCTTTAGAATTTGTTTTTAGAGAAAATAATCAGCAGATATCTTTACTAAACCCTAATCTGCTGACATATTTTAGTTTATTAAATTTTAATTATGTATAACTATCATTACAAAATAATATTTTATTTTATAAATATCATATAGTGAGGACATTATGTAATTTATTTAATTATCTATTTGCAGCATCGTTCGAGTAATGGTCCCATCATATATCCCACGTCACCTATATTTTTTAATAATTAATCTGGAATTACTACATTAACCCTCATTTATCATGAAGAAAATTTAAGTTTGATTATCAAATATATGAGTGAAATTAATATCAAATGCGTTGAATCCTAATTTCACTTCACTAAAACCCATTCTACCCTAACTCTCTTAATCTTAAAATACCCAATGCCTCCTAAAAAGGATAAAACCAACAGTTTTGATGGTGGATCATTTAGTACGATGAAAAAATATAAGATATCATGTAAATTTTATGTTTTAAGGTAGATGTTTCATGAAGTAATATAATAATGATATGTTGTTGAATAAGGTTATAAATCATGAAGGATTAGAATATGTTTTTAACGTGCTTTGAACCCCTATACTGTTAAGAAGGAAACATGTGAGTCCTATGATTCTAAAACCATTAATTTCAGTAAATATGAGGACATATTCTCTACTATTTTCAAAATGACAGAGTTGTCCCTATAATCAGTCAAGATCACTGAAATGTGGAATGTTACTCATGAAGATTAACCATTATATTACACCTATATCTTTTCCATAGATGTTTATACTCTTGAAAAAGTCATGAAATAACTATTTGTAAATATATTTGTGGAGAAGAATCAAGTAAAGACCCTAAGACCATTTATTTTATTTGTCAAGATCTTTCAATATGTGATTTCCCAAAGAAATAGTTAGATTTGAAAAATTCATTTCAAACATGATTCTATGATCTATTGATTTATTCATAAAATACCTATCAACTTAGCTTGATATATCATCAGATATATTTCCCATATTCAGAATATTTCCCTCAACTTTTATCCTTATGGATGAATCTGTAACATAATCTTTTTAAATACTTCATTTTTCTTGGATGATAAGGATTCAATGCAATGTCCTAGATTGATGACTCTAAATCCAAGTGTTTAGGGAAAAATGGTTTACATTCAAATTTTTCTTGGAAAAAGATGATGCCTTATAGTTCGATGTTTTAAATATACCATGTTCATATATAGGGTGACTGTTCCAATCAAGATAAAACAAAAATAATCATAGAAGAATCATCTCATCGGTCTAAGACAAAAATAAGTTTTGATGAGGAAGAGTGATATATTATATTAAGAAGAACAATTAGGATTGGTATTCAAAGAATCTCACAAGGTTCTAATTAGGAAAGAACACTTCAAGTTTCTACCTCTCCACTATATTAAAATTCAAGGAATAAGATAAGAACATCTATCGCTTGGTTTTTTTCCATTGGTGAAGACAATACTGTCTCAGTAACGAAAATATTGTCTCTTTTTTTAGTCCCCTTTAACGCTCAATAAATGGAAATAATTAATGAATAAATAGACAGAAAATTAGATTCACAATAATCACACAATGAGGATAACATAGAATATTTTTCTGAAAATCAACATCTTCAATAAAAGAGTATTGAATTTCAACAGGAAAGGGATTCTAATGTTCCTCAAGGTAATAAGAATGAAGAAGTACTATGAATTGAATGAATATATTCAAAGTTAGACTATAATGTCAATATTTTATTATCAAAATTTTCTAAAATAAATTTTCATCAAGTAATCCTATATGAATATATTTCCTCTATGGATTATGTTCAAGAAATTAAAATATTCATTAAATCTATTTTAAAAAAATGGCAAGAAATCCCTACTACTAAAACAATTATCTTTTTGGATATTCAGTGAAGACTCCTAGAACTCTCACAAGATATTGATTCCATCATAGAAACTTTTGATTCACAACATTGTGAAATTGTGACCAGAGAAGCCAGGGATGATTTTTAAAAAATATTTTCTGATGATGTTGTAAGACTACCATTTGTGATAAAAGAAGTTGTTAGTAGTGTTGATGTAACAACAAAATAGTAAATCTCCATGATTATTAAAAGGATTTCACAATCTCAGTAAATCACTTTGCAAGTGAAGAACAACATAATTTTAATTGTTACCCATTCAAGAATGATATCTAGATCCTTTATGGAAAACTCTTCTGAAATTGAGAATAAAATTGATGATCATCATGATGTTGTGATGAAAAACCTTAAGAAAAGTACCTCAGATAATGGTAGTGTTAAGATTTATGAATTTAAAAAATACATCAACTGAGTTGATCACTTTATAGATATGAAAATTATATCTCTCATGGGGAAGTTTAATAATAAGGATGAAGTTTAGAAGAACCTGATCTCTAGTTGTGAAATAAAAGAAAACTTCCAGAACATTATAGTAAATTTCTCTCAAAGAATGTGGAATTTATTTACATGTATTCATGTTTTATGGAATAATTACATAGTGGGAAGAATTGGAGCTTGTTTGGATGCACTTTTTCAGACTTTTCAAAGAAGGCTACCTAGACCCCAAATTTATTATCGTTATATATTTTCCCCTCAACACATCAAGGAAATTTTTTGTTCCATCAATGCATCAACCCAAGGAACAATATTTTTTTTCCATTGATAAATCATATTTCTTCCTTGAACCTTTTTGTAAACTACCCTTTACACATATAGATAACATTGAAATGGCGAGTGCACTGGAAGTGGCCCAAAACATTCAATCCACACCAATAAGGTTTTCTCGCAAAGATCATGTTGGTCCAGGAGCTTACTCACTAGCGTTATGAGATGTTGTTGGTACCACAACTAACTATAATCTATTGTTATCTTTGTTAGATCATGACTAACCCATCTCATTCAAGAAACCACCTCCTAAAATTCATGTTTAGAAAACAAGGTGATACTTCTCTCTCCTAATTCTAGTGAAGTTCTTTGCCTGATGGTTGGGCTTGATAAAACATTTGAATTCTACCAATGTTTTTATCGAATTTTAAACATTTTCACAATTTTAAACATTTTCATCATTCTAAAATTCTACATAGATTTACTACAAAAGATTCCCTGACTGTTTGTAACATTATTTTGCTACCACTATTGTTATGTTTCACATTGTTAAGTATATACCTTTAGAAATTTTATGTTTTTGAATTATAATATCATTTCATTGTTTAGATATTTTTTATTTCTCTTATTCTAGTAGTTTATTGACTTATTATGAACTATAATTTATATTAATACTATGATTTTCAATATCTTAATGCAATATGATATTTTATATTTCCAACACATATTTTTTATATCAAAAAAACGGGAAAATAAAATAAAGACAGAAAATTTAAATTGTATTAAAAAATTATTTCTTAAGGAAACTCCAAAAGAAAATAAATAGATTCCTTTTAAAAAAAGTAAAATCAAATTCATAATTTTTTTCAACACATAGGTTTTGTGTGAATCCAAAAGGGAGATATTTTTGTAATTTGTATTGTTACAATACATATCCACTATATGTGTTTTGATGATTCATAAAACTCATACATTTATACTAAAATTTTTGTTTATTGTTTTAGTTTTTATCCATCATATGTTGTATTCTCATGTAATTATGTTACACAAGTATATTATCTTAAAAAGATCAAGGAACATCTTTAGTTACATAGAAATAGAAATAACATTGTAATACATTACCTTATAAGAATTATCTTAGCCAAAATAATTTTATGAAAATTAAATTTTATGTCAGTAACAATTTAGCTTATGCCAAAATATTATCTTACCATTCACTAAATACTGGTTATCTTGCAATGATATATTTCCATTTCTAAAAAAAGATATATTACTATGAATAATATTATTAGATGAAATAATTCTATGATATTATAGAAAATAATGTCATCATTATCCTAATTAATCTCATGATAATCCATTTCATACCATTTTAGTACATAAAAATAAGTTTATCTATTTAAGGAAATATCAGATTCCACAAGACTTACCATGAATAGGAAATTTTAGACAGGGGTGATATCTCTAACATTGCGGACACAAATGAAATTCCATATTTGGAATAAATGGATACATACTCTTGTTATGATATCTTATCAGTTTTTCCTATTAGATCATTCAACCCTTAGATTTATCCTTGTTCAAGATCAAACTACATATATGAATAATAGGTGGAAACAACACAAGAAGGTGTGTGTGTGGAATCAAAGAATGTGAAGAGATTTAAATAAGGATTCAATTTCTACTTCTATAAATATTTATATATTTAAAATCTATATGTTGAGTTCTAATATTATCTATTCCATCAATTTCACCAAATTTTATCTTATGCTACACTTGAGGATTATCATTTCCTAGGGCAATTCATTATATTCTATCAGTTTCTCCAATACAAATATTTTATGAAATCATTGATGAAACCTTATATATTATTTGTAAAATATTTTCATTATATGTATGAGTTTCGTTAAGATCTAGGATATTCCCTTTTAAGGGGGAACCTGGTTGACACCACTTGGACCATTATATTAAGTGACAACTACTTGTACATATTTGGGAGCCCCCTATAAAAGGTCTGTTTATTAAAAATCACTCGGCTTGTGGAGTAGAACATTGGTGTAATAGACTAGGGGATTTTTGTTCCTCTAACCACTATAAACTTCTATGTTCAATTTTTTTGTATGTTTTACATTTCCCTTGCATATACTCTTGGGAAAGAAAATTTGATGTGCATACTTTGAAGAGGGTGGTATTTATTTCATAGAATCTTTTAAGAACTCAATTCCCCCCCCCCTCTTGAGATATCCAGTCATCCATTATCTGGGTCAATAGAAATTTTGAATCTATTATAGGAAAAAGTGCATAGTGACACATTGGATAATGGTAAGGCACAAGGTGAGGTTCATTTATTGGTAAAATTGTACGCAGTCTAAAGAGAAACCATGAAAAGTGGGAAAAAGAAAATTTTCCTAGTTGGAGCATGATTTGACTAACAATCCGAGGTTCCCTTTTAGGCTTTTTATATATCATGGTTATAACACTATTTTTATAACTATAAAAATAAATGTGCACAGTTTAGAAACTTGACAATAATAAATTAGGTCTTCGTCAATATTAGCTCTACACATCTTGTTTTTTCCTCCATTTTTTCCCAAAGGTAGATTTATTCTTCCTAATGGCTATGGTTTCATTCCTCATCATTCTAAATATAATCCTAAATATTTTTATGGTGTGTTGAAGCCTGATTCCCTTTATAAGTCTTCTCTTTATGGTTTTTCTTTATAGTTTTTTTATATATATTTTTTTCATCTATCAGTTTGTTAGATATAATCTGATACGGATAGATATAAGGTGGTTGATTAAAATAATGTCTTTATTTGGCCCTTTTGATGTTAGGGGAAGAGATCTAAGGTGATTTTTTAGAGATATATCCATATTATGTGAGTGTTTTGTGTCGTTCTACATTTTCTCCATATTTACCAATTTAAGTGGATTCACTCTCGAGTCCTTTTATTAGAACATTATGGATAAGTTTTAAATTTATTGAATTTCCTAAAATTTATTTTCAAATCGGTTTGAAATTCATAGTATATCCCATCTTTACTGAGAGTTTTTGGATTTTTATGATTTTTTAAATTAGTTGTACAATGTTCTTGGTTTTCATGATTTCTAAATATGGATTTATTGGATTTATGCAAATGGATTATTTTAATGTTTTTCAATAAAATAAATGTGTTATTCAAATTTCATTAAATGGTTTCTTTTAAATAGGTTTGGCATACATGGGTTTTCTGATTTCATGCTTTCAACGTGACATTGAATTAGGGTCATGTACCATTTGGGTACAAAGGGATGTGACCCTGGTTAAGGGGCATGTTTCATTATGGTATAAAAAGATTGGACACTTTCTGAATACATATTGGATTGATAGGAAACTGCTCATGAGTATGGAAATTTCTGTGAATATTTCTTGTGTGTGTGTGATGTGAATCATGGAATGGTTTTTCCAAAAAGGAATTTTGAATTCTTTAAAGTATTATTTAGTTACATTTCCTTGAAAAATACTTTGGAATGAAACCATTTAGTTTTTTGTTATATTTGTAAGTAGATTACTATTGTTTTTATGAATTTTTTATATAAATATGATATCATGTTCTATCCTGGTTGTATGAGTTTGGAAGTCATTTGGGGAAATCCAATGGAATTTCATTACATACTCGCACTTTGTATCATTGGTGATTTTAAAGACAGTGTTTTTCAAGAAACAGCAAAAGGAAAAATATCAAAAGTAATTAGCGATTATTTATTATACAGGTTTTTATTGCTTAGTTAGAGATTGGATCGTGGTTAGAGATGTAGAGTTATGTTTTTAGAGTCTTTAGGTTATGTTGGTTTTGCCTTACTCTTTTTACATGGATGTTGGTAGTCTTCTACATTGGTACTTTATTGTAGTTTTGTTTTGATATCAATGGTATTAATTTTATTTTTTAACAGTTTTATCCTAAATCATGTAGTATCCTTTTTTTAATTCATGTTTTGTTAGGTTGTTTTTTTTTTCAAAAGGGTAAATAATCCCTTAATTGTATTGAATCTCTTGGAATATATTTCTAGCCTTTAGCACCACGTGGATTTCACTTGATTCAAAGTATAAATTTCTCCTTAAATGAATAAAATTATAAACAGTGGTATGTTAAACATTTTTTTTCATTTTATTAGAAATAAAATAAGAATCATTTAAAAGAAAAATAAATATTTTATGAAAAAACTATATTTTTTAGTGGATGATTTTGTTCTACTTTGAAAAAATAATGTAAGATCAATTTTTCAACCTTTAAAAAATTTATTCTATTAAATTAAATAACTTTTTAAAAGTATTAATACAAACTTTTCTTACGTTGCTTTTTTTGTATTTTTCTAAAAGATATCATTTTTTATGAATAGTGAAAAATAATGAATTCTAATTGAAAACTTCATTTTCATTTATATTATTTATATTGTAAAATTTTATATTTAATTAATATTAAATTAAAAATAGTTCAGTTATATATAAATTCATCCAATTTATTTCATTTGAACCATTTTCATATTTAATTTTAATGTAAAAACATTGTGATCATTTAAACATTTTCCCTTTAAAAACACGTTTTCTCATCATGCCTGTAGGATTTTTTTAAATTAATTATTGAAAATTAATTGAATTTAATTTTTTAAAATGGAATAAATATTTTTAATAATAATAATTTAAAATTTATAATAAGTTTATATTATTTTTTAACCAAAGTGAATATTGAAATTATTAAAAAAATAAATATTGTTTGGGTAAAACATATTTACAGAGGGGGTAAATTAAAAATATAAGACTGAAAATGAACTAAAATTTTATATAAATTTATTTTTATGATTAATGTTTTACCCTAAAAATAAAATTTCGTTAATTATGGAAATTTACTTCCACTTTATTATGAATATGATCCATATAATAAGATCACTAATGAAAATGTGAAAAAAATACCCTCCTTACATTTAATATCAATAAATATTTGGAATGGGGGGAAACAACATAGGTTTAATTATGGATATTATATTTAAATATAAATGATTCTCTTTATAAAAATTTATCTTTTATTTTTAGAGATGAAATGATTACTTAAAATTCCTAAAAATTGACAGTGCAGTAATTATTGGGTTAATAATTAAATAAAATAAATGATACCAAAA
This sequence comes from Viscum album, assembly GCA_963277665.1. Classification (NCBI taxonomy): domain Eukaryota; kingdom Viridiplantae; phylum Streptophyta; class Magnoliopsida; order Santalales; family Viscaceae; genus Viscum; species Viscum album. The sequence continues at coordinate 1,340,069,677 of OY728141.1, forward strand.
ATATTAATATTGAAGTAAATAGAATGAATTAATATTTTTCATTTATTTTTATATGAATATATAATGTTAAATAAGTGTGAAAAAAAATATTCTATTTCCATTTTTATTAATTTATATTCCAAATTAAATAAATAATTTTTAAATTGACATTAATGTTATTTCATAATAAATGATATTTTATTAAATCACCTAATTTACTAAAAATCCCATATTATTCCAAGTAATTTTTAAATTTTTAAAAATATCAGTTATTTTCCATTATCATCCTAAATTCTATTTTATAGTGATTATATTGACCCCTAAATAGTAAAAACTCGGTTTGCCTTGTAAAGCTTAAAATGATGTTTTTGCGTGTTACATGAACTTACGTTAAAATGTACTTTCAACACAAATTTCATTTTTATTTGATTAATTGGATGAAATATTTTTATTAATTGGGTACACATTATCTAATAAGGATCATTTTATTTTAGTCTGAATGGATAAATTATCTAGTTTATAAAACATGTTACCGTTGTAAGAAACCAAAAAGGTTAAAGTCAAGAAACGCAGAAGCTATGTAAAAAAATGATTAAATCATGGGTTTAGTTTTGTTTTAATGTTTTGGATAGACCAAATAATCACTCCAATTCATTAATTATCAATTATTTATCCACTTTGGATAATATACACCCCCTATTAGTTATTAATTTTTTGTATTTAAAAAAATGACACTCCTCCTAAAAAACAAAACTGTACTCACTCTGCTAACTTATTCACACCACTAGATACAATTTTCATGACCAAAACCTACGCAAAACACATAAATAATAACATAAATCATACTAATATTCTTAGTTTGTACATAAATCAAGCTAAGGAATTATATTAGTGCAAACCTAATTAGGATACCTGAAGAATAGGTAATGTTCATTAATGAGTGTTTGGGTTTTACTTATTCCCCCAACCCCTTCAATTATTATGATAACATGACATTAAAATATCCTAAATATGTAGAATATATTAAAATTTTATTATTTCAGGATAATAAACTATAACAATATCTACTTACACCAAATGGCTTCAAAATCATCCTTTTTGTGTGTGGAGCCCTATCGCCTCGCAAACTGACATCATTCATTTTTACATTACCACCTATCAAGGTTGATCATAATTATGGATATATTATTTATATATGAAATTTAATTTATTCATAAGATTTTTATTTTTTTCTAAATATTATATCAAACATACATTAATTTTTTAATTTTTTTCAAAATATGATAATGTCGTTCTTCTGTATAGTGGGATACCGCCTCAAAAGTGATGTAATTTGTTCACACATAGAATTGAATATATTAAGAATGGGTTTAAGAAAATGATGCGATAAATATTACATCAAAAAAAAAATTAAGTGACATAAAATCATATATATTACTTTCATTCAACCCATTAATAAAATTAAAAAAGAAGCATTCATGCCTACGTATGACCGACAATCTCTATGAACGGTGTATTTCATTTCCTATCAATAAATTTTATGGATTAAAATAAATACATACATACAAAATATATATGATACTCATATCATGGATGTAATTAGATATATTATGGATTCTTTAACAATATAATAGGAATAAAAATAAAATAAATGAAAATGAATTCAAAAACTAAGCAGTTATTACCTAATAAATAACTTTAACATGAAATCATTAATAAACAGCTAATAAAAGGTCATAATAAAATCCTATATAGTATGAAATATATTAATATTTTTTTTATATCTTTATAATATTCTTATATTTTTTATAATAGAGTTTTTAATGAGTATTATGTAAGTCATGACTTTATGTAAGGGATTTACATCTTTGTGAGATACATTTCATATTCGCCACCAACTTATTTGATGTGGTGTATATTATTTTGATAATGATATATTATTATTAGCCTACTAAAGAGTATTGTGTTTCACGTATCTATTTATTAATCTCACTTTCATCATCATTACTATTCAAAAGATAGAAAATTATTAAGGGGTTTTTTCCTAAATTTACCTTCTCAGAGACACATGTTTTGTTATACACCTATATTCTTTCATGATGTGTTTATATATCCCCTTTTTTCCTGTAATATCATGAATTTTTATATTGTCATGATATTTTATTTTATATTTTATGTCATTTTTGTAGCATCCTTGGATCCAACACTCTCACACCTGGCTAAAAAGGGTTGGTTATGATACATCATGTGTGCATCCCCATATGGAGGAGGCTATGGACTAGCAGTGGGGGTGTGACATTTATACAAGTGAGACTATACCCTCTATTATGAACTTTAAAACAAGACAAAATAATTCATATAAGAAAAATAACCAAATGTATTGATATAGTGGAAACCAATAATAAGCACCAACTGAATAATATAATAAAAAATTAAGGAATAATGTAATAGCGTGCTATAATGTAAATAAATGAAGTGATAGAAACAATAAAATTAAAATAAGAGGAAAATATAATAAATACTCAAAATATCCTTCTCCCTGAACCCATTTTTTTCCCACCTACAAACTCTATACTATCTATCAAGTAAACAATCATAAACAATGCCTTTTTCCCTTATCCAAACATGCATCCATGTAATATTCCTGGGTAACAAATAGTATCCCAAATAGGTTGTGAGTATAACTAAGTAGGTTAAAAACCCATTTCTAAACAACTATTTATGATATAAAGAGTGTTAAATAAGGCAACAAATTAGTGTATTAATTAATTCCAAAATTAATAAAATATGACAATAAACTTCTATAACTCTATGCCGAATGACCTCTGAGAATGTCTTACCACCATTCCAACCACAACCACATGACCATGGTAAAATAAACTTCTTCAAAACCATTAATTATATCTTGGAGAATATCTTTTGACCATTCCAACCACCACCATATAACCCTATATTAGACAAAACATTTGGGTCAAATCCCTATAAGCATTGTAGTATCTGGGTCAACGACCTATATGAAATACATCATGGGACTCGGAAGATCCCACACTTTATAATCATTAAATCATGGGATTGGGCATACCCACTCAAAATCAACATTATAGATTTTATGTGTTCATGTTCTTGGGCCAATCCTGACATATAAACATTTTATAAAGGAACACAATTCATTTCATACAGCATGGATAACAAGATTATCACATCATAAATCTCAGTGGTTAATTATCATAAATAATATTTATATATCATATACCACATTCAAAAAAAATCAAAAATGATTTCAATTATAACAATAAGAAATAATCCAAAACAGAGGGGTTCAATATCAAGCAATCACATAAGATCTCATGTCATACTAAACACACTTTAAAACATAATCCAATTTATTTATATTCATGGTATGCCCACCTAATTGGTATCCATAAGCCATGTCAGAAGAAAATTGAAAATATTTTTATCCATGGATTTATCCCATAAATTAATCAATTGATTTTAAATTTCAATAAAATGGTTCAATCACAATATTTCAAATTGATGGAAATTATCAAACTATATGGTTATGATATATACCCCTACCTTTATTTGATGATCCAATAATACATCCAATGGTAAATACCCAAGAGGACTAAGGTGTGGATGATATCCAAGAGAAACCTAGATCAAAACTAATCAAGATAAAAAATAACATTGTTCATGTTCAATGGTTTTCATTGAAACGTTTGGAAGAAGTATAGAGAGAAAAAAACCAGAAAAAAAAATCTAGGGATTGATCAAGTAAATGGGTTGTTTGAAAGAGATTTTGGTGCTCTAAATTCATCAGGATGATGCACTAAGGTTTATAGGTGAGGGTTGAAGTGGAATACAATGAAAACTCAGCTCTGAAACATACATTAAAATCAAAGTTTGTGGAATTACATGTCATGTAATTTATGTATATTTCATGTTGTTATTTTTCGTCAAATACATTGAAAACCCCGTCACTTTGGATTTATTTTATTAAAAACACCCAATAATTACATGTCATATAGTCTATTAAAATAGTGTGTAAATGTTCTAGAGGTTGTTGCTCAGCCTAGTTATTCATTATAACAACCCATACCCCCATTAAAGATTCTTAAATTACCAAAAACCTATAGAACACTTAACCCATTTATACAAAGACTCCATTAATTCAGATAAACTTACATCCCTAAACATTAAGTAATTTTCCCCCTAAAAATATCTCCATGGGGAACCTCTCATGTATTAAAAAGTTTTTTTATGATGACGAAAAACATCCCTAGAATAAATTTTAATGTAAAACACTAAGAGATTCATACTTTAAAAAATAACTGATCATAAAAACTCCCTTATATATAATATCTCTTTACTATGCTACTCCAAGCATCATTGTGAGGTCTGAGAAAACATGTTTAACCATTGTGTTCACTTGTTATACTCCCTCCCCTAGGTCTCCTCATGAACTCTCCCATACTTAAACTACACATGAACCAATGGTATAGTCCTACCCCAAATAAATTGATCACTACGACCCACAACCTGTATTGGATGCTTCTCAGAGGATGCAATAGCACAAAGCTCGATGTTTTATGTATATATCACATGGGAAGGTTATGGGTGATATATATGTAGCTCTGGCATGTGGATCATGTCATGTGTGGAGTAGTAGACTTGTGGAAGGACTAAATGGTACAACACTAGACCGACCCTTTACTCTATCACAAACAGCCAGACAAGCTTGACCATTACATTTCCTTATTTTATGATACGACATTTCCCCAACCTAGGTGAAACCTGAAGGATGAAAAAATGAACATCCTTGAATTATAGATGTTAACAAAAATTGTTTTATCTATATGTGGTCACAAATCACTATCTGATCAGTTAAACATACTAAATTGTCACGTGAAAGAGACTAGGCCCAAAAAGTATTATCCCACCTACCTCAAACCAATAAAGACCTGAAAAACATATCATTTCATTCAAAGCCTCAAAATGTACCATTTTGATTGACACATAGAATCTATTATTATATGAAAACGTAATGGGTATCATATTTTTCTCCCATAAACCAAAAAAATCAAAAATACTTTCTCAAAACATATCCCACAAAACCTAAACAATCCACTCAGATTGAACATTAGTCTGTGGATGATAGGTTGTTCCAAAAAAGAGGATATATAATATCCTTAAAATGAACCTTCCAAAAACAGGTAGTGAAATGAGGATATCTATCTGTAATGAAACTCCTCAGAAAACCATACAATCAAACTACGTCGTTCATGTAACAAATTCCCATATCATGAAATATGATGGTTTCATTGATAGATAAGAAGTGAGCTACCATAGGCATTAGATCCAAAACAACGCATATAGCATAATTCTCATGGGGTTTCCTTTGTAATCATGTCATTAAATACATCGTGATATCATCACATTTATACTCAAGAATGGGAAATGATAAAAAATCCCATTGGGTATCTAGTACTCTGCATTCACCTACTAAAAATTGAATCATCCATCCATGAAGCATTCCACCTCCTTCTTAATTATTGACCACCAGTACCACCTAAACATATCACCATGAATATTATTTAATCCTAGCTTCACCACCCATCTAATGGAATAATACTCCCTCATCATATCGTCACTATTCCTTTAGGAACCCATACCTTTCCATTGAAAATAAATGAATTTCCACTACCGAGAGGCCATTCGGATTGAGTCTCTCCACCATATAATTTTCCTCTCTGAATTAATACTTATATTTCTGACAATTTATTGGTCGTAAGATAGTGCAAAATAATATTTAGAGTAGATTTATAAGTAGGAGATACTCATCCATAAAACTCTTACACACCAAAATGCATGTCTGTAAATAGGTCCCTTATTCACCACTCATCAAAAGACTCATGTGCTGCCTATTTTTGTGAATTCCCACCCAACACAACGTCAATGACATTACTGTTTCCTAGTGTATAATAAAATTAAATGTCAAAAAGTGTAAGGATACTCAACCCAACTTCTTTTTTATAGGTTTAGGTCTCACTAAAAAATATGTTCCTAATGAACATGCAGTCTGCAAATACCACAAACCACCCACCAATGAGAAAGTGTGTCCAACATCTCATGGAATATACTACTACTACTAAATCTAGATCAGGATTATGGTAATTATGATCATGTTTTCATAGCTTCCTAGAGTCAAAAGAAACCACTTGATCCTCTTGCATTAGAACTACTCTGAGTCCAACTCTAGTTGCAACATATTGTATGGTATATTCATTACCTGTCACCATTAAAGTGGGGATTGGTACTGATATTGGATTATATTTTATCTCTTAAAAATCTATCTCGTATGCATCCAAAGAAAAAAAATTAACTATTTCTTGTCCAGTTATGACAGTGTTCTTCCAAATGGGTGAAATCATCTATAAACCACTAATAATAACCTATTATACCAAGAAAACATTGAATATCAAAGACATTACAAGTATGTTCCAAATATAAAACATTTGAGTTTCTCTCTAGATTCATAGAGACTTCTTCCTCTAATATAAAATTTTCTAATAAGTTCAATTTATTAATATATAATTTATATTTGGTTATCTTTGCATAAAGATGATTCTCAATCAATGTACTCAGGATTATTTCAAGAAGATTTTCATGGCCGTCAACAGACTAGGGGTATACTAAGATATCATTGAATGAAACCACCAAAAACCAATATATACAAGGATTAAAGATCCAATTCATCATATGCAGTCATAACATAGGTATGTTAGTCAACCCAAATTACATCACTACAAATTCATACATGTCATAAATACTCCTAAAAGTAATATTATTTATGCCTAATGGTCTTACCATAAACATTTGATAACCTGATCTCAAATCAAACTTTGAGAATATATTAGAACCTCTCAACTTATCACAAAGATCATCAATGTGTGCAAGAGGATACTGATTCTTTACCATCATCTAGTTCAACCTTCGATAATCCAAACATAATTGCAAGGATCAATCATTCCACTTGGCGAAGAGAACTGGAGAACCCTTAGGAGAAGAACTAGGCTGTATGAAGCCATTATATTCTATATCCTTCAATTGAACATTCAAAACTCAAATCTCTTATGGTTACATTTTGTATGGCAAAATATAAATTAACTCTTCTTCCGACACCAACTCAGTCATGAATTCAATCTATTTCTTGGGTGGAAATCCATATAACTCATCTAGAATGAAATCCTTGAGATGGTATACCATTAGAGGAAGAGAATATATATTTATTAAACCATCATATAAAGAATGGTCAGCTATTTATTTTTCCTGAAACAATTAAATCTGCACGGAATTTGTGTCGCACAACCAGACTGAATATCTCACTCACCATGGTGAGAAAAGAAGCCTCCTTCTAGAGATTGAACGGTAATTCTCCCCCTGTAATAGTTGAAATGATCATGGAAAAGATCTAACCAATCCATAAAGATTATCATGTCATTGAATTTAATTTCATGAATTAACGATTCCCAAAAGGAAATATAAAAGCCACTATCTATAGAACACACCAGGTTACGGTTGATATTCTCTGAGCGCACTCAAAACCGTCTATCAAGGGTCAATGAACCATCCACGATTTCCGCATACAATCCCAAACCATTTATAGAAATAGTAGATATAAAAGAATGTGATGATTCTATATCAAAAAAAACATTGTTTAAGGTAAATGATACATTAATATTACCTCTAATTGTATATTTTCATGCATCTATGATAGTCTAAGTAGTTTTCATAGAATGTAGTTGACTTGTCCCTATAGATTATGCTCTAGTTTGACTACCCTAATCTATTTACATTATCTTGTAACATTTTTCAGGAACTGTGGTACCATGTCCCCTGCCTCAGTTTGAATGGCTTGTGGAACTCCAACTATCATCTGTTGAGGGGTAGTTACAGCCCTTTTTGAATTAGGTGACTATCATAATCCCCTTCCACTAGTTTTTTGGGTAATTTTCTCATATAACCAATGAAGATGACCCATCCTTCCATAGATATTACACTAGACTATAGGATAGTGATGTTATAGGTGATTGTGGAAAATCATTCCACATTGACAGCACTATAACAAAACATTTTGCTTATATGGTTACCACTAACCTAATTTCTCTTCCCAATATTTCCTTTTGGGAAACTATCATAGAGACAGTTATTCACAATCAAGGAAGAGCTCACAGACCAGATAGTTGAAATTCTCTGGCTTCTACTAATGGCCTCTCACATATTCCCTTCCATGATGAGTTTCTAGTTCATCACATTCAAAAAGATTCTCAAATGAAAACATTTTACATACTATTTTATCTCATAGAAAATACCATCCTAAAAACATCTCGACCTGGAGATCTCATCAGCTTCTAAATATGGTGCAATGTGATGTAGGTCAGTAAAAAGTCTACCATAGTATAGTAGTGACATTCCCTCCTATGTAAAATACATGAAATCATAAGCTATTCCATCCCTCAATTTTGTGGGATACAAATTTCTTTGGAACATCATCTTGAATTATATTTGGGATATCTCATCCTACTGCCTATCTTCCTCTAATACATCCCACAAATTATTGGTAGTTCCACAAATAATATATGCAGTAACCATAACCCTATAATATACTGGTTTCTCATGATTCTTGAAAATAATCTGGGCTGACTTGATCAAGAACACAAATTCCTGGGGTTACCCTTACAAGTAAACATTGGAAAATTTTGCAGCATAAACACTCATTTAAAATTAGACATAAAAGGAATGGTATGATCAGTCTTTCATTCCATGGATCACACGACCCTAAAAATTATATCATGAAGTAGACAATGCATATAATCCAAAATAACTATAGGAAGTTTTCAAATATATATGTTAGGATCAATCATATATCCACTCTTTGGATTCTCAATTCAATTATTAAGAGGAGTAATTTTCTCTATAAGGAAAATGGACACCTTAAAGAACTGACTGGCAATAAGTTTAACCAAAACATGTGACTACAATAGAAAACCATTGACACATGGACTCTCAAAACATGGATTAGAATTATTCTATCATGAAACATCAATTTATTTTATTTATCTAGTGTGTCAAATATTTCATATCATATTTCAATAGGTAATCATATATCACACAAAAATAGATATCTCTATCATGACCAATGAATGTCAATATATAAATATGTTCCTCTTGTGATGCATGTATACTAATATCATACCATACATGGATACTAATAAAAATATTATGAAATATTAATACCTAAAACAATATGCTCACACAAAATGTTTATCACACGAGGTAAAATAACAACATATATAAGAGGAATGTAGCAAAAAATTAATCACATCCATGGGTTCATAGATTCCCCCCAGTACGTGGGTTAGATACCCCCATACACAAGCTCATCACCAAGTCTTTACACATCCTAGTCTTATTTATAACTTTCCCCAATATTAAATCATATGATAAGAAAACCTTGTCTTATAATAATACTTTTTAATGTCAACGATCTGTCACTCTCTCATGTGGCAAAAAAATAGTATGTTACAAGACCTCCATCACAGCTCCCCTTATGCTAGAGGTTTTCGACTAGAATCAGGGGTGTGAAATTTATATTGGGGAGACTATACCACAGGTATGAAGTGTCATAATAATAGAAATAAACCATATAAATAAATTGATTAAATGTATAGACATGTAGTAAACCAATATTAAGATCCAACTGAATTACATAATTAATAATAAAGGCATAATTTAATTTTTTTCAGGAATGTAACTAAATGTAATGTTATAAAAAATACATATAAAATATAAGGAGGATAAAATAAAGACTGGAATTCTCCATCTCCTGAACCTCATGTTGATCCCACCTCCGAACTACTTCCCATCTACCAAGAAAACAATCAACATCATAGTCCTTTTCCCTAGTCTAAACTTGCATCCATGTAATCTGCTTAGGTACCAAATAGCGACCTGAATATGGTGTATATATAACTCAGTATGTCCATAATTCTATGCCTAAACAAACCAGTCTAATAAGAAGTGTGTAAAATAAGTTTTAATCACTTTTATTATTTAATTCATCAATTAATACATTACAACAACATCGTTCTTCAGCTCCGTGAAGGAATCCCTATGATCATTTCTTAAAACCATTCTAGCCACAACCATGTTACCATGGAAAATAACCTACATTTCTTCCAGGATATAATACCTCAAATATTTTCTTATGACAATGCCAACCAACACCATATATCAATGGTATAGTAAAAATAATCTTGGTCAATTCCCTATAAGCATTTCAACATCTTGGTCAAAGACATATATAAATTACAGCATGCGATAGGAAAGATCCCACCCTTGATAAAAATTAAAACATGGGATTGAGTTTATCCTTCTCAATATCATCATTACGGCACATAATTGTGCATGTCATAGGGAAAATACTGATATATTATCATTTCAGAAGGGGGCAAATGTCTTTTCATAAATAAATTATATCACAATATCACATCATAAATATAAATGGTAAATTATGAAAATTACCATTTATATTTCATATACCTCATTCAACTAAGTCAATGTTTATTAATGTCATGAAAATAAGAAATAATCCAAAACATAGGGATTTAATATCAAGAAATCACCTAATATCTCATGTCATTATAAACACACATAAAACAATTATCCAATTCAATTATATTCATGGTTAACTCACCCAATGGATAACCCTAATCTAGGTTATAATCCAAATGGAATCATTCATTAAAAATATCATTATATTAGATTTATTTTATTAGAAATTCCCCAATATTACATGATTTATGATTTATTTACATGGTGTGTAAATGTTCTTCATGTAGTTTCTCATTCAATATTTCCATTTAATAACCAGGACCCCCCTTTAACTCTTCTAAACTAACCAAGAACTCATGAAACAATTAAACCATTTAAAATCATAATTTTTTAATTTAGAGAAACAGACATCACTAAACATTAATTCATTTTTTCAATCAAATCTCTCCATTTGGATCCTCTTTGGTTTTCCCATGTTTTTCTCAAAGATAAGAAAAAACAAACCCATAAAAAATTGATGAAAAGCTCAAAGTGATATGTACTTGAAAAAAGATGTGATATTACAACTCCTTTCATGGGGCTTATGATTCATGGTTACCAAACTAGTAATGATTTTAGGTTACAATCTCATCATATATTGGTATTGTTTATGATTAATTATCCAATGTGTATATATCATAAGAAACCTCTCAATAATTCCGATAAATTTTCTTCTCTAGTAGTTATTCAATGAGAATATTTTTTTCATTCATTTTCTCCTCATTATGTAGTCAAGATTTAAAAAGATGACTTTATAAAGAAATTTTTTTTATTCGGTCAAAAAAACATTTTCTCCTAGAAACAATTTTCCTAAAACAGTTTTTAATTTTTTTTTAATTTCTTTAAATGGATTTATTAAAGACATTTTTATACATGTTTGAATTTTTGTCAAATGTTTTAAAAGGAATAATCCAATAATTTTCAAAAACAATGCTCATTTTTATTTTATTAAAAATTTTAATGGAATTCTTTTTTGACATGTATGACATGAATTAAACATCCCATAGTCATGGCCCTTATTATTTTTTAATATTCCATTATATGTTTTCAAGGTTATTTTCTATGAAATTTATTTTCAAAATGATTTAGGTTTAAAAAGTTCTTTTCAAATTGGAATGGTAATTTTCCTCAAAAAATTTTTTCAATTGTTTTTAATTATTTTTTAAAATGTATTAAATTTTTGTTTCAATGAAATATATTTTGAAAATATTTTATGTTTTAAAAAGTGAGTTTTAAAAAATTTTGATTTCATTAAAAAATTCCCCAATTGGTCTTTCAAAATCCACCTACATCTAAAAATATATCCTTTGATATAACTTATGCTTTGATGGGGATATTAACAAAATATTCATTTCATATTTATTCTATGAATTCTTTTATGTTTAGGATGAAAATATATTTAGGTAACCCATTTCTCTTCCACGGGTAATTCCTTGATAAAAATCTTATGAAACAATCTTATTTTCACTATTTATATTATGATGAAATGATGATTATGAAACTTTTATCTTTTCAATAGGTTAAGATATGATGAAATGTTTATGAAAAACATTTCATTTAATGTGTTATGATATAATGAATGTTTTATGATATTGTTGAACACATATGAATTATATTCATTATGTGATATTGTTTACATTATTATGAAGGATGGTTGTTATGTTATAACCATTGATGGTGGTTACTTTATAACCAAGGATGATGGATAAATTATAACCAAATATGGGTAGGTATTATATATCCATTTAATTAATTTGGTAATGATTTATATCTCATGATATATACAATATTATAATGTGGAGTGAACACTGTTTAATAATATGTGGCATGAATGGGGAGTGAAGCTAGTTTAGTAAGGTAAGGATGGAATAGGGAGTGAACTTGGTTTAATAAGATAGGGCTGGAATAGTTAGTCAACCTTGTTTCGTTAGACATGGAAAAAATAAATTGTGAACTCATTTCAGTAAGACATGGATGGACTAGGGAGTGAACCTAGTTCAGTAATATAGAACTGGAATAGGGACTGAACCTGGTTTAGTAAGACAAGGCTGCAAGGGCGAGTAAATCTGGTTTAGTATGAGACTATTTCCACTATGATGTTACGGATAGTGGACCATGAAAACAATGATGGTTTAGTGAGTCAACCCATTAAAACATTATATCAATGGAATTGATCCTTGACTAATATATAAATGATTTTCTATGCTTATGTGAGTTCCTAAATCTTGTGTCTTATGCTAATGTCAAGACCTCATGGATCATATTCTTTGATTTTTTAATAATTCAAGTTAAAAAAAATAAAAAAATTTATTCTATGACTCAATATTTTGATCTTTGTTATGTTGGGTATTATTTTTGATGTGTTAGGCTCATGATATCATGCCATTATGTTCATATTAATCTTATGTATTACCCTTGTAGACCATTAATTATCATTTTAGCTCACCATTTCTTATGTTTCCCTTCCATAGGTTATGAATAAATTTATTATGTATGATATGTATAATAAATGTGATATTTGTGAATAATTTAGTGTGAGATGGTGTAGATCCCTTATAGACCAGTGTTTATGTCTCCATGTTTCCAAAGGTAGTAAACTATTATGGAAATCTAGCATGTTTTCTTTATAAAGTATTGAATATTCATCTAAAAAGATTTATTACACATTTATGAGAGTTATTTTTCACTCTATATTAATTATTGCTTTCACATTAATTAAACATTCCGGGTGATTTGAGCTTACCCTTATTTTTCCTTTCCAATGAATCAATGATGTGTACTTTGATTGATATGAATGGATATTCTATATAGAGTAATGATATTATAAGAAAAAATAATTAATTGATGCATTCAAATTTATTATGGGAATCAGTTGTGTATCCACTTTACCAAAAAAAATAAACTATTAGGTCATTCGGGATGTGATTCCTTGTACATTATTCCATTCCAATAACAAGACTCTAGATCTAGACTCCTGGGGTTGGGGTCATTAAAAATAACCCTTAAAATGGTTTTTAATATTTGATTGAATGGTGGAATGTTAGAGATGATCAGGATATAGATCCTTCAAATAAAGTCGTTCTTAAGGCTAGGGGATTATATAACAATTTCATTTTTTACTGGTATTAATTATGATTGAGATTCCAATGATGAAATCTCATGACCTGCCTATCAAAAATAAATTGATTTTTGTTCTATGATTCTTATCTATAGAGATTAAATTTTTTTCCTTTTATTTTTACCTTCTATGTACTCAAGATATGAAAATAATATTTCTAAGAAAATATGATATTATTTATATCTTCACTTGAAAATACTTTTTTTTATAATTCTACATTTTCTAAAAATGTTTTCAATAAATTTATTATAATTATAAAATTATTTTCTAATGTAATTTTCAAATATGTTTAAATTCTTTAATAAAATTGAAAGAAATATTATTATCATTATATGAATGAGTTATTTTTGATTTTTTTTTGAAAATTAATGATATCTTTATTTTAACATACCTAACGTGAATATAATTACAGAATTCCATAAAAATACAATGCTTTGAAAATTTAGTTAAATGTTCCCAATGGTATTTTTGATGAAAATGATAGCCATAATGTTGGTGAAAATTTAGAATTTAAATAAGAGATTTCAAATTGATAATATTATTTTCCTCATGAAATGATCCACTGATATTTTGAATTAATTCTTCATATATAATGAAATAATTGATGATAATTTTGATTTTATGGGGTTGTGATACAAGGATGGTATCAAATTTCGTTATTTGTATGTATTATGATGATGGCAATTTAAGGATGGATGTATGAAACTCGTTTCTTTCCTAAATGTTACATATGTTTTGATGAAACCTTCATAAGATAAATTTATTTCCTAAGGATTGTGTTATGGTTCTATGATGAAATGTTTATGAACACCATTTCAATTTTAATGGTTATTCTATAATGAATTTTTAATGATCTTATGGTACATATGTGTAATATTTTCCTTATTTAATGGGTGGACCTTGAATTATATATCCCTTTAATTCATTGTGTAGTGATTGATATCGCATGAGGTAATAACGAATATAAGTCATCACATTTCAGTAAGGTAAATTTTACACTACGATATTCTTGGGAGTGAACCATAACTAATGATATAAATGAATGGGAGTGAACCAAATCCTATGTCATAGTCATGGAAGAGATTCTTAAATAATGAAATGATTTTCATTTCTTATGTTCATACCAAAAACTTATGCATTAATCCAATGTTATTCCCTCATTACTCATGTTCTTTAATTAAATTATGATTCTATATTTATGAACAATGTTGATTTATTCCATGAATTTGTATTATGATCAATTATTCATAGGTTGTGGTTCTCAAATTTAAATCACATGTTCTCATTCCATTATTATCATGTTATGCTTATGATATTGTTGATAAATACCATTCTTATCCTTACTTTTCATCTAAACTCACCTTCTCATTTCATTTTTCCCTAGGTTATGATGATTTTTTTAGTACGGTATGTAAAATAAATTAACTACTTAGGAATATATATGTGGGAGATATTGAAAAAAATTCATGGAATAATATTATTTTATATTTAGTCACTAAATACACTAAACCATTATGATTATTGTGTGATTTGTGATATAATTTAAATAATACTCATCAATTAAGATGTAGTATCTATGTATAAAACTTATAGGTCTCTATAGTTTCATTAGTGTTTGGTTATTTAAATTATTAGAGATTGGGATTAGGGGACTTTGATTTAAACCTTGAAGATAAGTCTATGCATAGGGATGCATTCTAATGCTCTTGTAATGACCATTGATAACCTTTGTTAAACCTAATGTTTCATATATTGAGAATAAATTATAATGATTTAAATATATTATAAATTATTTTTCATGGTCATGGGTTTTTCCACAATGATTATTGTTTCCCACAATATTATTATTTAGTTATAGTAAATAGATAGAATAGGAAAGAATCATGTTAATTTTCAATGTGATAGACCATGAATTTATTTTCCTCCTAATCAAACAAATTTTATTGGATATGGAATGAATTTTTTTTCTTTGAATTCTTATGTATTGAAACATATTAATCATATAGAGATTCCAATAATGAAAATGAGGGAACAACATTATATCGAGTCCTTCATATGGAAATATCCACCATCATTTATTCAATCTCCCAATCTGGTAGTTTCAACACAATGGATTGATACCTATGAAAAGATATTTTACATTATATAGTAAATAGAACATGAAATTTCTATGTTAGTTACATAAAATTTTGAAGGAAAATGAGATCAATATTGTACTATTATCATTAACATGAAGTAATAAAATAATTTGACTCAATGGAGTGGAAAAAGTTAAAGAGATAAATTTTAAATAAATATATTCCTCAAATTTATCATATGAAAATGAAGAAGGAATTCTGTAAGCTAATGTAGATGAATGATTATTCAATCAATACCTATAAGAAATTTTGACAAGAATGGAATGTTAAACATATAATTAATATCATAAAAATTGAAATTAATATTGAATGATTGTTTAGGGGATTAAAATCAATTCTCCAATGAGAATTATCAATAACATACATCAGTACCTATGATGAAATTATTGAATGTGATATCAAGGTGGAGATGGAGATCGCATTCACCCATCATTATCTTATTTTTGAAAAGAAAAGAAATATGGAATTGAAAGGTAATTCTAATACTAGAATTAGTTATAGAAGAAGATGTACTTTCCTTTTATATAAAGTGTGAAAGGAATAATGGATGAAATTTTCTTAAGGGGACTAGAAAATATTCTATGTGTTGCATGGAAGGAAATTGGGAAATAAAATGTTGATTTGATATGAATAATTGGTTAGTTGATAAAAGAGAAAAAATACCATATAATGCACCATCCACACTCTAGTGATTAAAATACATAATTTTTTTTCATTGTGTGAACTAGTGATCAAATTTTAAGATTAATGATAATGATATAAATTAGAAATATCTTTATCCTAGAGTCAAATAGGAATATAATAAGATCATTATTTATAATGTGGGGAATGATATGGAAGTGAAGAAGGTACAGTTATCATTCACACTCGGGCATCTAATTTATTATTTTATTTTAGATCTACCTACACACTTATATACAAAGAATTTGATAATGGTGATGCAATTATACCATAATGATTAGATATTGAATTAGGACTGAAACACACTAATGGTATGATGATCACATCTCAAGTGTATCATTATTCTCCATTTAATGTTTTTGGGAATTTACTTCCCTAAAATCATATTTTTCTCCCTCTAGCTGAATTTTATGTAATTTTAATCATGGGTTGTATTTCATTATAAAAATAAAATATGAATTACTGATTATGGGATGTCATGTTTTATATTTCCATCCAAAATATGATCATATATCAGTGAGATGAAACATATGAGCTTCCAATTGAAATTTTATCCATTATATGGGTCGTGATTCAAATTAAAAAGTGTTGTCTATCTTAGATGGTTCACGAGAGGCTCAAAATTGAAGATATTCAAACCATGTGGAAGTTTTTTTATCTTTATGGTATGATTTCTTAAAATTCCTTCAAATACAGAAGTTCAATTTTATATAGATCCCATATATAGTGGTAAACCTATTTAAAAGAGTCCATATAGAATTGAATTAATTGAGTTGAAGTAATTAATAAAGAAACAATAAGAGAACATTAGTAAGGGATTCACTCAATGAAGTGAATATCTATGGGGTCCACATATAATTTTTATTAAGATGGGAAATATATCAATGTGTATCTATTTTTAATATCAGGAACTACACCAGATAAAAAAACTAGTATCAAATACCCATTATTGTCTAATTATTTGGTCAACTGTGTGGAGCTCAATAATTTTCCAAGATTAAAATTAATTCTTCATATCATCAACTGAGGGTCATGAATGAGGGTAAGTCGATATAGTGTTCCATAGAAGGTATGTACACTAAAAATTTATATTGACTCCATTTGGTCTTACTAATTCCTTTAATATCTTCATGGATTTTATGAATAATTTCATTAGATATTTCCATAATCAATTACTGTTAGACTGTATAGATGATATTGACATATATTACAAGAGAAATTAAGGTCAGTAATATTACTTTTGGACCATATTTAAGACCCTAATAAAGGGGAAGTAGTAGGAAATATTTACCAGCTGTTAATTTTATCTATATAAATTTTCATTTTTTGATCATATTAACTCATGTGATCGTATATCACTAGATCCATCAAATATGGAATTTATCAAACATTGGACCAAACAAACCACTATGATTGAGATATGTATTTTTCATTGTTTTTCTTGAAATTATAAATGACTTTTTAGTAATTTATCAAGGATATATAATCCACCCAGCATGATATCTCTAGAGGGACCTATATTCCTTTAGAGAAATTAATATAAATGGGATTCCATGAAACATAAAAAAAGGTTTTCCAGTGAACCTCTGATTACTTTACCCTAATGTGAAAAAAATTTCTTGATCATTAGTAATGCATAAAATAAGGTACTAGGAATTTTTCTCATGTATAAAGATACAATGGTAGCTTGTGGCTCATGATAATTGAATATTCTTGAGAAAAATTACAGAACTCATGATTTAGAGTTAACTATAAAAAATCATTTTCTTAACTATTTTGAGGTGTTATATTTATATAGAATGTTGTGATATCTATATATATGAAAAAATTTAAATTATATATTGACTTAGAAAGAGTTGAATGTCTTCTAGAGAATATAATCTCACATGATTAAATATTATGAATGGTCAATATATTACCACCCAATGAAAGGGAATAAGGTGGTCGATTATTTGATTTAAAATGATCTTGTTAGTTTATCTAAACTAATGAACACAAAAGAGCTAAGGATTTATAAAGGATTATATAGAAATAAAAAATGGAGAGGGATAAATATTATCATAGTAAAATTATTTTCAAACCATAAATCCTTTTCAATATTAAAGTGTCATTAAAATAATACGTAGTGTTTCAAAATAAGGTATTAAATTATCCACATTTCATCCATGATTATGATGGAATGAAAATGTTATAGAACCATGTATTTTTTTATTCCATAAAATAATTTAACATTTAAAATATTTATATAGCTCATAAATCATAATTATTTATCCATCATGTATTTGTAAAGATGTATATAAAACAATAAGTGCATTTATACTGGGTAAAAATCATGAGAGATATTATATCTTATTTATATCGGTTCATGGTATGTAATCATGTTAAGGATGGTGGAAAGAACTCTATGGGAATGTTATAGTAGTTAGCCATACCAAAATGTAATTGGGAAAATTACACCATGTTTTTTTATCAAACTCACCAAAAAAATTAAAGGACATATTTATATTTTGATTGTAGTTGATTCCCTTAAATAGTGACCACACTTCATTTCAATCCTAGAAAATTTCTCCCTTGATCATATTTCCATAGTATATCTTAATGAAGTGAAAATTGTTCCTGGAGTATTATGTTCTGTTATATCTAATCAGCATATGAGATTTATATTCCAATAATAGAATGTTTTTAAAATGATTTGGATTCCTAGATGTGTTTTATTAGATCTTATCATCCAATGACATATGGTCATTTTTAAGGTCCATTCAAACCATAGATGATATTTTGAGGCCTTTTATTTGGATTTCAAAGCTATTTAGGACTTCCACCTTCCTCTAATATAGTTTTCTTATAAAAAATTATTTAACTCAAAAATTTAGATTGATTCTTATGAAGAATTAAATGAAATAAGTATAAACCATTAATGTGTTAGGATGACGTTTGAGAAAGAAATATATTTCAACCTTTTTTACATAAGTTAATAGAATATATTGATAGAACTATTCAGCAGTACATCAGGTCATATCAGAGTCAATATAAATTATATGTTCACAATCAATATTTAAATTTGGAATTTGATAGTGGTGAGAAGGTATTCTTATAAATTTCTACATGAAAGAAGATTACAAGGTTTTTAGATAAGGTTAAAATATGCACTAGGTATATTATCCCCTTCTAAATACTTGATTGAGTATGGGTGGAACCTATTCTCTTGGTATATCAACAAAACATCTTTCAGGTTTGTGATATGTTACATGTATCACCCATAATGATGTACATACTTCATCCTTTAGATATACTGAACTCAATGCTTGTATTATTAGACAATGACATTTCATTCAAAAAAAATATGGCAAATATCTTTTACCATGAGATTATGATTACATTATAATACTCCCCATCAAGTTAAAGTAGTCTGGATGAATAATAAATTTGGAGAAGATACTTGGGAATATGTGGATGTGTTGAAATAGATATATCCAAATTTATGTTTTCTTAATTAAAGTTATTTCATGGGTTAGATTCATTTTAAGTGGGGTAGAATGTAACCCCACAATGTTTTATGATATATTTACCATTAAATAAATTCAATTTCTTTGATAGCTTGTGATTCTGCAAAATAATGTCTAAATGAATTGTGACTTTGAGTACAATTACAAACTAGTTGTTAAATTGGATAGTTGAATAGTAAAAAAAAATTTAGAATTATGTATAATGTCTTTAGATAAATAAAACATATTTACAAATAAGTAATAAATTTTTTAATAATTTATTTGTAGGCTTCAAAAATTCATTTTATCTCAAAAATAGTTTATATTTATTTTTATGCCAATATAATATAGTAAAATATGTCAAATTTTAATAAAATTTATTAGAAAAAATAAAATTTATTTTTGACATTATCATGTCAGAATTATAATATATAACATTTTTGTAATTTTCTGAAAATATTCATTTTTTTAAAGAATTGGGAAATTATTTATTTTTTGAAAAAATGTATTTCTTTATAAATCATTTAAATAGGTACATTATATTATTACAAAATTATATAATTATAATTAGGTCATATATATTTTAATAATTAAATTTAGTTCATTATAAATATTTTCATGTTGGATTTTGGTATATAAACTTTTAATTCTTTTAAAAAAATTTAATTTTTTTGAAACCTTATTTTGTGAGTTATTTTTAAAATTAATTTATGCCATATATATAAAATGAATATTATTTGATTTATTCTATATATGGAATTATGAAGTCCAAATTTTCTAAAATGTTCTGTTTTATTTTTTATCAATATGAATAGTAATTAATGTAAATTTCTGTTACCAGTGTAAAATAAAATTCATTAATTAAGGTTCTATGTAATGTCATAAACCATAAAATTAATCCAGGAACATGGATTTATTTCGTTGGATGAATCTATTATATCCTTAATATTAAAAAATTTTATTATATAACCACTAGAATCAAATTAACATTGATTTTACCTTTATAATATTTAAGTATAAAGTAAATTCAAATGTTTCACATTGATCATTTTAATATCTACAATACTTTATAATAGGGATAAAAAATTAGGTTTGGTTCCAAATGTTTATTTGAAATATTATTGAATTATTTAAATAAACATAATTTATTTTTAATTTTTTGATGTAATAATTACCTTAAATTCTTACACATCACTGACACAGTGCATTTTAAAGCATTATAAAAAGAAACTAAATTATATTAAAAACTCAAAAAGTAATATTTTTTTGATAAGTTATACCTTCAAATGAATTTTCAAGAAAAATATATCATATTTTAATTGTTTTTAATGTTTTTATTCTAATTAGTTTTATAAAATATTATTTTCAATGTCAAATTAATTTAATATTGACAAAAATAACATTAAAGATATTTTATAAAAAATTAATATTTTCTTAAATCATTTATAAATCAACAAAATATTGTAAGAGGACATTTATGATGATTTTAACGAAATATTTCTTCACTTTTCTATTTATGAACCTATTTTTACATTATAATTAAATTTATAACCCTTTAAGGTTGAAAAATATTATCAAAATTGTGGTTAAAATCATTTAACAAAGGGGATAAACCAAATGACAATGTTTAAAATGACACCAAAACTTGTGTAAATTTCATTGGATGGATATATTTCGACCATGGAATCTTTTTCATTGAATTCACATCTATTTGTAATAATTTTGCATGATAAGGATATTATTTATATATAAATATTTTATGAATTTCCAAGTGTTTCCTTTCTCTACCTTATAAAAGGACACCCTTTATCACTTCTTTTCACACCACATTGAGCTATCTAACTCAACCAATACCTACCCAATTCTCCTATCAAAATCCATAGCTCCAAATTGGGGAATTTATTCATCTTAAATTACTAATCCAAGGGTCACTTATAAATTATCAAAAAAAGTCTTACTGAATAATAATAAGAGGTTAGAGAGATTTTGAAGCAAGTGAAACTTGAGGTAAGGGTTTTTTGTTATAGTTTCATTATTACCATGATTGTTTATGATTATTTTTATAATGAATGAATTTCTTGATCTACCACTCAATAATCTAATTTTTTTTTCTCCTCATTTAATTTCTATAGATTAAATATTTTTCATTCAATATCCTCTTTATAAGTACACAATAGAAAAAAATTATCTTGATAATGAAATCCAGCATCATTTCTATATATCGTTGAAAATATATTTTATTCCATATAAAGGTTTTCTAAATATTTTTATATTAATCTATAATTACATTTAAATTTTATTTTCACCCATTTTTTACTTTTTACTGAATGGTTTAAAAGAAATATTTTTGTCATTTTCATGATAACGTACTTTTGAGTTTCTACTTAAATTATTAAAGACTCATTTTTCTAAATGTACACAACCTGAAAAAAATTTCCCTCTTTCATTACTGATCAATGATTTAAATATTACATTACATGTTTCCATGTTTCTTTTTAAATAAAATGTTTTTTATAATATTTGAAAAAATATTTACATTTTTTTAAACAACTTCTAGTGAAAAATATATTTTCCTCATAAAATATCCCACTAATATTTTAAATGAATTTTTCATTTATGGTGACATCCTTTGAGGTCAATTATGATATAATGGGGTTATGATCCAACAATTCCACCACATTAATCCTTTGAATTATTATGATGATGATGATTTAAGTATGATTATATTAAAATCGTTTCTTTTACATTGGTTAATTGTATTTTAATAAACCGATTTCTTTTCCAGGGGTTATGTTATGATGCTATGGTGAAATATTTTTGAAATCCATTTACATTACATGGGTTATTCTAAGATGAATATTTTATGATCTTATGAAAAAAATATGTGTGTAGTTTTTTATGATATGGGTGGGTGTGGAAATATATATCCATCTAATGTATTAGGTAAAGATGGATATCTCATAAAATAATAAATACAGAAATGCAGAGTGATCACAGATCAATAATGAAATTTTTCCACTATAGAACTCTTGAGAGTGAAACATGACTAAGGATATGATGGAATTGATACTAAACCCAATCCCAACGATAGTATTTGTAGTGATCCTTGAAAAAATAAATTATTTTATATGCTTAAGTGTATTCTAAAAACATATGTATTATTCCAATGTCATTCAATTGTAGGTCATGTTAATTAATTCCTTTATAAATAATGTCATAAGGACTAGAAAGATTTATTCCATGAATAATGATTATATTATCTATGATATGTAGGGTATGGTTTGAAAATATCATGCACTTTTTATTATACCCTTATACTCATGTTTTATTTAATTGATCATCAAAATCTCCCTATTTAGCCTTAATAAGAACTTAATCTCCATATTTATTAGGCGTCCATTAACTAGGTTATGAAGAAATATTTATTAGTAGGGTATATTAAATAAAATTACTATGTGGGGATATATTTGAGGGGGATTTTGAAAATCATTGATGAAACAATAATATTTTGTACTTAGTATCAAAATATACTAAACCTTTACAGTTCTGGAGTGGATCACAACAATATGTAATGAATATTCATCTATAAATATGTAATATCTATGTATTAAAGGTATTGGTATCTATTATCCTCTTATATCACATCTACATGAAGCTTTGTGAATTATTATGGCATCCTTCCATTTTAATTAGGGACTTTTAACATTATTTCTTAACAAATATTACATTAATAACATCAATGCATATTTTGTTGTATAATGTCCTAAAAACTATGTATATGATACATGAATTAAATAAGGAAATCATAAACATAATAATTATTTAATCCTTTTTAAAGGATCCTTAATTTAAACTAACTTGGTCACTTCACTACAAGTAATATCTTGGGGAGATGCATCAATTAAAAAGTGTGGACATCAATCCCCATAAGGGATAACAAAGGAAATAGAACAAGAAAAATCTTCATGGATAAAGAAGTGTAATTTCGTGATACAATAATTATAATTACTTGATACATAACATGTAACTATGGGTTAAACATAAAAATGATACATTCATAAGTATATCACTAATGGTTTTCAATAAGATGTCATAAAACATAACTAACAAGGTTTTTAACCATGTTATTGAAAAACAAGTCATCTATAGAGATTAATTTTTTACCCAATAAGTTGTAGAAATATCAGGGAACACCATTAATATGTCTTAATTCATATGATCCACATTTATAATAATAAATCTTTTCATCAATAACCTAATAAAAATAAATAATGGGTTTCACCTAAAATCATTTCCTACAAATGTTCTTAAACAATTGAACATTATGAAATTTTTAACCCATGAAATGAAAATGTTTGTTTAATAAATGTAAATCCATGACCAATAAATTATATTTTAATCAAGTTGAATACCCATGGATTAATAAGGGGTTGGGTATTAACAATATATGAATATTTCATGTAAAATAGTGAAATTTAAGAAATGAATTCTGCAGCATTATGGTATAGAATGTGGACTAAGGAAAGGTTATAATTGGAGGGGAAAGGTATCAAATTGATATAAATATATTCAATATATCATGGTATTATAAAAATTTATGAAAATAATGAAATTAAACACTTATAAATAGTACCACAAATTAGGTACTTGGATGGAAAAGAGGAACCAGAGAATTCCCTTACCTTGAATACTTGCTTCCTAGAACAATAGGATAATACATTAACACCATAGGGAATCATTGAAGAGATTATTTAAAATATGAAATTACCATAATATCAAAGATAATTGATTTTTAGTGGAGAGGAATGGTCTTATTTTTGATCAAACACAATATATGAGGAAAATTGTATAATACATTCTAATAATCGGTCTTGGAATTCTAGGTTGTGGAAAATAAACAAAAACAATTTATTACACATTTTTTTAAGTTTAGTGATTTTTAAAAATATTTTAATCCATTATAACTAAAATCCAATTATTAATATTAAATTGGACATAAAAAAAGTAAATTTTACAAAAAAAAATGTTATTTTTAATACCATAATTTCAATTTTAGACTTTTGGAAGTCATTTATAGGTTTGTAAATTTATTTAAAACCAATAAATACATAATATCAATAAAATATCATTTTTCCTGTCAAGGTTATTGTTTATTATAATTATTACATAACTATTAATTATATAAGAAGTTATAAAACATACTGAAACCATAAAACTAAAATGTTACTATTTGAAAAATGTATTTTAGAAAATTATCAAAATGTTACCTTAACATTATTTTGACATGATAATTTCAAATATAATAATTATTTTTAAAAATTAATTTAATAAATAGGATATTCTTTTTAAATGAAAAATCCATTTTATTGAAAAACTATTGTTTTTATAACAATGTAAACTTTGTCACACTTATAAAAATTTACTAGGACATTATAAGAATATGTTAACATTTATATTTAAATTGATAGTGTTTTAAATGATTATTTCATGGAAATGAATTTTATTAATAATATATCATTTTATTATAACATATTTTTTTCAAAAAGTACAATTTTTCTTTATTTTATTTCAAAAATATTATTATCAAATTCAATTATCATTCTTATGTTATTTTTTAAATTAAATAATACTGATAATGGGATTAATTAAATAATGATTTATCTTAAAAAATGGAAATTACACTTTTATGATGCAAAGTTCTAGATACATACACCTTTTTACATAAATATAGGATCTAATGCTATGTTGCACGATAGTTTTAGTTTCATGGGGTGGCTCAGCTAATATAGTTTTTATGGTGATCTCTACCTCCATCCAAAATTTTGAAAAATGGGATTCATAAAGAATGAAACTACTAGTTGAAGAAATCATTTATCATCTATAAATAAACTATCAGTTTTCATTACCCTTATAAACACATAATCTAACAGTAATATTGTTAATAAATGTCTTAGATCCCAATGGTCATACTGATCAATTATCATATTTATGAACTGTCATATCTCAACGGTCACATTTCTGATTTCATCCGATATATATTCCATTAATAATATATATTTACTACATTATTCCAATTTTTTTGTAATTCTATTACTAAAATATATTATTTATTAAATTATTCTATTTTTTTCAATTTTCATGGCTCATGAAATATTTTTTTAGAGCTTGATCCTATGGATTACTCCACTGCATGGTCCCTATTTTTTGTATCCCGGCACTAGTATTATCTATAGATGTTTTTATTGTTACTAAATATGTAGATAAATATATATACTAATAGTATATATATTTAATTCCATTATAAAAAATAATAAAATACTCATTATGAAAAAATAGTTTTCTTATTAATAAATGAATTAATTTCCATGTTTTTGCATTCTTCACACCTAAGAAATTTTATCCAAAAAATTTGACTATTGCCTCTAAAAAAGTGAGGGTATCCCTCATTGTTTTTCTCAGATCTGAAGAAGAATATTCAAAGGTGAGGTTTCTCCATAGAAAATTAATAAGTTGTGTTGTCTTGTTCCGCAACATGTGTTTCCTTCTATGACGAATCTAGATCGATTCCTCTTTATAAGAAAAGTCATGCTTCAATTACACATTATTAATATCAAGTATGTGTGTCGGGTCACACTTATAATTTCTCAATAGAGAATCATGGAACACATCTTGGACCTTTTAAATATTTTAAGGTAATGTTATTCGATAAGAAACTACTCTAACATGATCCATGATCTCAAATGCTTCAATGTACCTTGCAATCAGTTTACCATTCATTCTAAGCCTCGTGACTCATTTAAAAGGTGATATCATGAAAAATATGTGATCCCCGACATGACAATCTAAGACCTTAACTTTTCATCATAACATTTTTATCAACATTGAGTATATTTAATGTGTTTCTAAACAAGTTGTATCATTTATATATTCCTATTCAAACTCTCTAGCCATAACAATTTCCCTTCTCCATCTTTATCCCAACATATTGTATTTATACACCTCTTTCCATAGAGGGCATTGAAAGGATCAATTTGAATTCTGAAGTGGAATATTTTTTTAAATAATAATTCAATAAGTGGAATATATTGACCCCAACTATCACACCATGGCTCGACACTATTCTATTATTTTCTTTATTTAGTAGTTTCTTTTTGTTTCTCCATACTATGAGTGTTTCCCCCCCAAAATTTGTAGTCTTTTGTAGGTAGGTGGGTTGTGTGTGGATAGAACATGGTTAGGGAAAATTTATATATACCCTAAAAATCATGAAACACGCTCAAATGAACTTTCTAGCCTGCATGGATAGATGATTGAACATGGTTCATCTCCAACAAACCATGTGGAATCCTCCCTCTTTGGAAAGAGGCTTCCCCTTTACTAACACATGGTCTGGAAGACCATGTGACCAAACCATGTGGTCTACCCAGGAGTATTAAAAATATGTGTCTTCCATTTTAACACTACTAATTTCTTAACACAACACACCGCCACTCAAATCCAATTTTACCTATATAGCTTGCAGATCCCCACCCATGCTTCTCCCTCCATTCCCTCCCCTAAACTGGGGTTAAAATTCATGAAATATTCAATTATTTTGTATGAATCATTGAGGTAACCACTTCTTCATACTTCTTCTTCTTCCTCCTTCCATTTTCTTCTTTTCTTCTCATATTCCATGGTATTGATGACATAAGGTTCATGTTCAATTATCTCTATGCCTATGGGTTTTTCTTCACTATGATTCTTCTTAGTCTCTCTTACATTTATGGATCCCATTGAGGTGGATTTTAGTGGTCATCATCAATGGAAACATGTTTTATGGTAGGATCTCTATGTCCAGACCAATGAATTTAATTCCCTGGTTTCTTGGTTGTTTCTAAATTGTGTTTTCATTATTTTAAAAAATATTCTATAAAAAATTGGTTTAGTTCTTCAATGAGGGTTTTTTCTTGTTTTCCATATTTTAAATAGTCTTCCAATATGGGTTATAATTGTCTAATAATGTTTTAAAACATTTTTTTTAATTAAAATTTCTATTAATGTTCAATTGAGTTTTTAAATGGTTTTTATAATAAATATGGTAATTCTCAATGGTGGGTTTCCTTTTGAACTAACATTATAAAATAACTAATGGATTGGATTTCTATTTTCTTGGAATCTTTTAGGGTATTTATAATTTATGAAATTCTGAATATGACATACATTAATGTACATATATGGGTATATATATGTCTAATTTTCATTGGATATTCACTCATGGAGAGTAGAATATGTTGACCAAGAAAAATAATGCTTATATATTTAATAGTATGTTTTATAAGTGTTGGCTGTGATTTTGAAATATGAAAGTGTTTGAATAAATTCCCTAAAGGTATGGATTTTCCTTTAACGCCCAGTCAGCACTATAAAATGATTCATGATACTGAAAAACCATAGTTAAGGCATTCCCCATGAATTGAACATGTATGTATTTCATAAATGTGTTAAATGGAATGTAATCCTTGGAAAGGGACATATTCCTTGTTTGTGTGACTTGGAAAGGGTATGTTATTAAGGTGGGAGTTCAGAGGTGACAAGTTGGATGGCTTTTTAGTAAATTCTATTTTGTGTTTGTATATACTCATTTGATAATATCACAACACCATTTATATATCATGGGAATCTTTGGGTATTTAGGTGGGAGCCTAAGTACACTTGATGCAGTAGTTGAGATTATGCATTAACTCATGGCCCTGAGTAGATATCATATCTCCCCATGGGATGTGCCTCTAATTCAAACAATGTAGGATGTCATCAACTGTTTATTAATTTTTTAATGATATATGGAACAAGAATAGATTAATAACATGATCATTCATATCATATTTATAGGCCATCTCGACCAGCACATGATATCCCATGACACATGTTTTACGCATATTCTGCTTTCCACCATTTTATAGTTTCTTTATAAAGTGACATATTTGTATTTTCATATCTTATCAACACAACTATTATAATTTTTTTTATATTTTATAAATAATTTAATAAAACTTGTTTCCTATTTTGAAAACTATTTTTAAAAATATATGGAATTTTATTTTCTAAAAATGAAATATTTCTACATATTTTTTAATGAAAATGGAAAACCATAAATTTATATATCTTATTTTCAAACTAAAATGATTTTCATTTCACATTAATAATATGTAATATGGGTTTTTTGTTCATATAAATTATAATTATGTATCTCAATGCTCCTTCTTAAACTATGCTTTCTAGCTTCAGTTTGAGCTTCTCTTTTGTCGCTCGTGGAGATGGAATGGTTTTTTTGGTTATTGGTCACACATTAGGTCACATTGAGGTATGTGTGGTGGTTTTTATACACTATAATTTTAATCATTTATTGTGTTTCTATTTCTTTTTTAGTTGTTTCACAGGATATTTCATTCCTAATTGAGTTATTCTTGATGTCTGAAACTATTTTTCTTCCCGTGAGGATCAGTAATGCCTTTCAAGAATTATCATGAATTCTCTTTGGTTCTTGGTTCAGTTTCCACCCAGGATGGTTCCTAAAAAATTTTATCAGAGTTATTATCCAATTTTATATGGGGATGATTGATATTTTGAAGATAATATTTTCATAGTTTAAGTAGTCATTCTTAATTAGGTACATGATCACCACATATTTGGAGGGACACTTAAATTTACAGGGTGGTTCGGGATGGCTGTGTATTAGAATCTAATCTTAGTTCTTGGATTTCTATTTCAAGGATGTTTTTGAGTGTATTTGATTGGGATTAATAGTTGGTGGTTAATTCTAGAATCTATAAGGGTTGGAGTATATTTTGGAGGGATTTTATGAGTTCATGGTTATTGTAAATGGCCTACAAAGGCATGCACAGACCATGTAGTTGCATCAATTAACCTCCAATGAACTCACATGGGTAGTGCACAACCTACATAACCATACAAGAAATCCATGTGTAGTGGTTGTCAATTATGATTTTGGATTTTTTTAGATTGTGATATTTGGGATATTTTTAATTTTATTGATATTGGTTTGGATTGTTTTGACGTGTTTTATTTGGGTTTTGAAGTTATTTTTAGGTTATAAAGATTTTATTTTGAAGAATTTATCTTTCAGTTCGTTGAAAATTAATGGAAAATTGTTTTTAATGCATAAAGGAAGTTATTTTGGAATTTTAAAGGGTTTTAAAGTTGTGACTTGTAAAAAAATGAATGTAGAATTTGAAAATATTTTTTATGTTGAAAATGGGTGGTATAAAATATTTTTGGTGTATTTTAATGATTGGTTTCGAAAGTTATCATGGATCATTAATTTTACCCTTAGTATTCTAATGTAATATCTCATATATATTAATATATATATTTGTGTGTGAGCATGTGTGGTATTGGATGGTTTTTTAGGAGTAGATGGGTTCCTGAGATTGAATGAGGGTAAATATATCTGATTCATTGAGGAATATCATTGGTATATACTGAACAACCTATGATTGGATTTATTTCATTAAATGTTTTAGAAAAATTGTATTTGAAGTTTTGATAAGTAATTTTTTTTATATTTTTTTATTGGATTCTTCGATTATATTATTTTGAAATATTGTTACTGTGGTATTTTATGTTTGGATTTTTGTTTTGTGCTTCACATGTGGAATTTTTTCTTATGATTCATTTGGATTAAGTTTTCTGCATACTATTTTTAGTTTATTCCCACACTAATCTCTTAGAAATCTTGATATAGGTATTCAGGTTTCTCTTCGACTAAAAATAATTGGTTAATCAGGTAGATTATCATTCTTCTAGTTTTTTATTTCTTTATTTGGAACCCAATTGTCCTTAGTATCAATAAATCATCTAGATGGTTGATGAGTTGACCCCTCCCCATTTCTTCACACTGTTAATGATAGGGAAAGATGAAGATTGGTTGAAAATCATTGAGTAATTCATTATTCATCCTAATATCCTTGAGCCACTTAGTCACAAAATTTGGGTCTCTATGCCTGAATGTCATGGATGGAAGTGGTAGAAGACCATCATTCAGTAAAAACCACGATGAGAAAATTCATGGGAATGATTCAAGGATATGTTAATCCAAAAATTATTATTTGAATCACTGATGGTACCAAATGATATTTAATTATACCATCTCAATAAATGTATTTAAATAGTTTTGATAATACTATGTGATTTTCCAGGTTGGAACTATATCTCCTAGAACATTCCAAATATGAATCCTTAATGGATTGATTATTTGAACTGGTCCTTCAATCAGAAATATTTCAGGTGGTGTCCTCATTCCCTTAACACCATGAAGAGGTAGTAGGATAGTATTTTTGGGCTGAATTTGGTTTAGCTAATGATCCAAAGGTGGTTGATGTTTTTCCCAAACCTATAATAAGTGGTCGGGGTGGTTCCCAAAAGATAAATGAAAAAAAGTTATATCCGGACTTTTTCATGTTGCATGAAAATACATATATATTTCTTCTTGACAGAATATTATGTAAGTAATCTCTGGGTGTCATATCAATGTGTGAAATTAGTTCAAAACAATACTTCATAACATGAATCACTAAATACCTACCATAAATGTCATTCCAAGGCATTTTTCCATCTTTTTTTCAAAAGTTCATTATGGACAGATTTAGAGATAGAACCACTCGTTTCTAGGACACTCCCATCATTTTTTGATATCTATGTCTCTATTGTAGACAATATTTAAAATAATTATTTATTTATAATGTTATTCTATTTTGGAACTCATGTGTGGTGGTTTTACATTTTTCCTATAATGGATATTGCTTTTGTGGTTCTTTTTGAGATTCTTCTTTTAACAGAAATTTATTCAGGACATTTCCAAAACATGTTTTTATGGAATGGTGGAGTTTTTTTTCATTATTCATTTATTTGGTTTTTAAGATTTCATTAGGACTTTTTAGGTTATTCTAACTTCGGGAATCTAGTTCCAAAAGGAGTTTTAAAATACTTGGGAGTCCACCATAGGATTATCATTTGGTGAACCAGGTTATCAAAGCATTATGGATAGTTAAACGCTATTTTCATTCCATATCCATCCTTAATCATAGTAATTTTGATAGTGGGTCATGTGAACTATTCTCATGAAGAACCCAATCATACCATGATGAGTTTATTTGGACAATTTAATGTAATGGGTTGAGGTGTTACTTTTATGCAAATATGTTTGGAAAATTGAGCCTGATTTTATTGGGTTCTTTTGTTTGGTTGTTTGAGTCCTTCTTTTAGATCAGTTCTTCTTTAGATTTGAGTTTATTCTTTTAGGATTGTATTTCCATCATCCATTTTATCTTTGAGCTTTTGGTTTTGGGTGAAAATATATTTTATTCTGTCTAAATGTGGTAGAGGATTAATTTTGGGTGTTGATTTATCTTTACATCATGTCTTAGATAATCAAGTAATTCATACTTTTTATGGGAATAAACAATCACTTTTGAGATAATTTTCACATAGTAACCTGACACAACTCTATTATTGGTTTATTTTTTACTTACGTTTTCATTATCCTTCCTTTGAATGTGTGATACCTAAAATTTGAAGTTTTTAGGAGGCTGGACGGAGGCACACATTTGGAACATGGTTAGATGAAACCATGAACTAGCCCCCTAAATACTGTGTGCCCGTGAATGAAGTAATTACTAGCCATCATGGTTATTGGAATGACAATATAGTCATCCCTAGTATATCATAGGAATTCTCCCACTTGGTAAAGGGTCTACAACATGGTTGTGACATGGTCTAATAGACCATTTGGCCTACCAATGTTGATTAAAAATTGTATTTTTCCATTTTATCCCTACTCATTTTTATCCTCTAAACACCCCATCTCTCCTCCCATTAAACCCTAGATGATCATGGAGCTTCTCCCATTCCTATATCTTGGTTATCGCTCCACATCATTGGGGACACTTCATGGTTTATTTAAGTTTTTGGTTTCAATATTCTTGTTAATCCCTCTTTGCTTCTTTTTCTTTATCATCCTTCAATTTTATTCTTAACTCTTCTTCTCTCATTGTACAAGTGACATATGGTTCATGTTACCACATTTCAATGTTTGGCGCTCTACATCACTAGGGTTATTCAAGGTCTCTATTACTTCTCTGGACCCTATTTAGGTGGATCCGAGTAACAATCATCAAAAGAAACATTTTTTGTGGTAGTTTCATTATGTTTTGGCCTTTAATTGAATTCATTTATTTTTTTCGTGTTTCAAATTTGGTTTTTAATTACAACATAATATTTGTATACTATATGATATATGGTTGTGGTCCTTGAAAGATGATTTTTTCTTGTTTTCATACTTTATCTAAGCCTCAAATGATGGGTTTCCTTGTATAAGATTGTTTTCAATCTCGTTTTGAAATATAAAGTGCCTTAAATGTTCAACTGGTTTTATAAATGGTTATCGTCATAAAAATTTTGATGTTAAAAGGTTTTTTGGCCTTTTTAATTTACTTTATAAAATTAATAATGGATTAGATTTTGTTTTTTTATGAATCCTTATGGTGATTCCTAATTTTCATTCTTATTGAATGTGAGTTACATAGATATACATATATAGGTATATAGATTGGTTCCTCTTTTCACATATTTAGTCCTGGAGAGTGGAATATATGCATTGGGCTAATGTGTACCACTATATTACCTTTATTCATGAATGGATTAACTTTTGTTTAGGGTTTCCTAATTATTTTAGGGTATATTACGAGATTCTCAAAAATGGAGAGCCTTTTCTAGGGTAAATGAACTAAAGTAAAGGGATGTATGTTTTTTTTGGATTAATAAAGTATTTGTACAAATGATTTATTGGATTCAGAGGGTGATACATAGGACTATAGAGCCGTATAATATGGTTTTCATGTTTTTTTATAGAAAATTGTGTTTAGAACTACATACTGGAGACACTCACATCATGAATGGGATAAATTATATGAATCTATTATAGAGACTATATTTTGGGTCCCATGTATGGCATGAAACTTTTGTACTCCATGAAACCATTTCATGTCAGGAAAAAATATATTGGTATTTAATTTAATCAAAGGTGACACGTTATTTTGTATAATTTTAATTCATGAAATTTCTCACTCTTAAATGAGTTCACAACATTAATTCTTTGAGTCCAGTAGTTTTAAACAAATTTCACTCCTAAATATTTTTTTCATTTGGTGTTAATAATTTCTTCTTGATACCTATGATTATTTTGTTTTATTTGTAGTGATATTTGTCCTTTTTTATTTCCATATTCCTTATTTCACTCCTATGGTGGTTTCATTACATATCTTTGAAAATTGGTTTTTCTGCTTCTTTATTTCCTTTGGTCGCATTGGTGGTGTTGGTTATGTTTTTGTTTTAAATTCTTGATTTATTGGTTTTTTCTATCAATGCTTTTATTTTCTTATCATTCACTGTCTATCAAAGGATTGTTTATAGTTTTACAATTTCCTTTTTTGAAGGCGGGTATGTTTTTATCATTCTTTAGATAGGTGTATCTATTCAAGTATTTCGGATTTGTGTATTTCTATCTGTCATTATTGATCCATTTGGGTTGTTCAATGAAATATACTTTATTTAATGCAAAAAATGTTTTTATTAAATCTGATAATGGATTTTTTATTTTTTTTCAAAAAACATAGATCATTCTTAACCTTGGGTGTTTGGGGAATGGAAATCGGTATCACTAGTGTGTGTGGAACCACAAGGGTTACTTTTGTGATATTGACAGATAGTGGAAGGACATTATATTTGTTGGAACCAAAAAATGCATGGTTTAGTATTCTTTTATTTCTAATACATATTCCAATACGATTGATTCTAAATAGTGTTATTTTTCATTAATATCTGGTTAATCCCATTATGGGATATTTCATAGATATTTTCTAAAATGTTTAATTTACCATTATTCTTTTATACCTGATATATTCAAATATTTGATGAATATTGTATGCATTTATGGAAAACAGAGAAATATTTAAAATTGGATTTATTTATGAAAATACATTACAAACCGGATTTCATAATAAATTTATAACTTGTGAATTTGGGATATTCGAATTCATATAGATTCATTAGTGATATACTACATGGATATTTTCTTTCTCCCTACATTTTACTTTGAAAAATTTTAGACCTTTTTTATAGTAATTCGGAAAAGGTAATGGAATCATGTAGAATTTGAGGTTATGTTGTTGTATTTCGACTTCATTGTGGAATCGATTGATTCTGATGAATGGTCACATGGAGAATTTTTTAGTTTGATCAACTTTATAATTTCAGTTTTACTATTATGGATTTAATATCTCCAAGATGTATACATTACATTATTCTATATTTTAAATTGATGTTTCTTCAGCTTTAAATGAGACTTATGGTTCCCTTATATATCTTAGCATGTGGTAGAACATCATTGGTGACATGTCTAGTTGACTTCGGCCTTTTCATTGTAAATTTGTATCAAAGGGAATACCCATCCTGAAGTGTTATTGACACAAACTGGATTTGGTTTGGTGAATTGGAAAATATGCTTCAGTCCCAACAAAAATTTCATAGTATGTTTGGAAATAGTGTTTTCCAATCTCACTATTAGTACTACAATCGAGTTACCTTGGATGGTTAGGGATTTTTTATAGGATTAATACATAGTTTTTTGGGTTATTTGAATGAATCCGATATGGGGATTATTTAAATGGAACTTTTATTTTCTTAATTAATATTCTTTGTTTGAATAATTCATATTTTATTTACATTATTATTCTATTAAATCCTTAATATTAATAGCTAATGTTGGTCTTTTTTTTAATTTACTCAGGACTAGTAGGTTTTTTCTTGTGACTACTAGAGAATTCCTCCTAAATGATCTCTTCCAAATCTGAATGAGAAAGCTATGATGTATGTTTCATAAAAAAATGTTACACCTGGATTTGATATTGAAATATTTTCTCTAAATATTTTTTTTCAATAACTTTTATTGCACACAATCACGAGTTTAAACAAACCGCAAGAAGCCCTTAGTATAAAATGACCATTTCATCCTAGTCATTTAGTTAGCAGGAATAAATATAACTAACTTTTGAAAATGTATGATGATGTCATTCGCTATAAATTATTTTTCAAAAATATATATATTTTTTTTTTGTATTTTTATATTACTAAAATGAGTGAAATAATTTTAGTAAATGAAATTAATGAAATATATCTTTTGTTTAATTAATAAAATATATTTTATATTCATACAAAAGATATTTTTTTCAAATATATTGAATAAACCCTATTTGATAAAAACCTATATTTTTCAAAAGGGTAATTTTTCACCTTTTAATGGAGAACCCCTTTAAATTATGATTTTAAAACATTATTAATTTTTAAATGAGAACATAATTATTTTCCATAGAAGTAAAATATAAAATTTTACTTTGTATGAATTTTTAATAATTTTATAATAACATTCAAATTTTGATGAATAGTGATAATACAATAAATTTAAATAGAGAACAAATTTTTTCATCAAAATAATTTTTTATGGATAAAATATAATATTGAATGTTTTTAAAGTATAAATAGAAGAAAAAACATTAAATGTAATTTATGTCATTATAATTAATTATACATTGAATTCAGATGTAAATACTATTTAATCTTTTGCAATGTTTTAACTTTTAAAACTCGTTTTCTCTTTCTGAAAACGGGATTAATTTTAAATTAATTACTACAAATTATGTTTTTTTAATTTTTAATAATGGATTCCATATTTTAAATTAGTAGGTTAAAATTATGTGAGTAGCGTTGTTTTATTTTTTGGTAGTATGAATAGAAACATCAGTAATTTTCATTAATAAAGTAAAAGGGTAAAATGGGTAATTATGGGTAAGAATACTATTATAAAATTACACTAAAACATGTCTTAATAACAATTTATTGGTTTGTTTTTACCTAAATAATCCTTGGGTAGAAATTTAATCCTTTGGAATCTACTTGCATGAGATTAGAAAGTTAAATATATTTTATTTAAATAATAGTCAAATATATCTCACTTAAATATTAATAACTAAATTATGTTTTTATATAAGGTTATACAAAAGATAAAATAGATTATAAATTATCATTTGAAATATAAATTTTATTTATCATGGTAATTTATTTGTAATTTTTATAAAATAAATAGTTACTTTATAGACATATACATTGATGATGTAAAAATTAATTAATAGTTATGAAATCAATAAATAAATTTGTATTAAAATTATATTAACCAAAAAAAGTTCCAAACACTTGGCCAAATCATATTAGTCGACTATATCTCTAACATAACCGTAAAAGGACTGAGTTAGTGACCATTTGTATCCTAATATAATATATTTTGACAATTATATTATTTTATTTAAAGTGATGTTAAATTTTTATCCTTCATAATTTAATAAGATTTACATTTTAAATATTGGATTTTCCAGAAGATAATTTGTAATAAATATATTCTTCTGAAATTTAACTTATTTATATACATCATAGTATTTTTTTAATTTTTATTTACTAAATATGTGTTAAAATAATAACAAACAATTTCTGTTGCAATTATGTTATTAATAGAGATAATAAATAAATGTTATTAAAAATGTTTAAATAATTATAATATGGGCTAATTAATCTTTCAAATGATTTTTTAGATGACATTATAGTAATATAACAAAATAATTTTTTCGAAGTTATATTTTTATATTAATATTTTTAAAAATCAATGAATTGAATGGTGTCAAAATTGGAACTATTGATTGTTTATGAAAATACTATTTTATTATATTATTTAAAAATAATACAAATTTTTTAAAAATATATAATGAGTATGATATGGTAGAAAAGTTTTTAATATTATTATTTACTGTCCATTTTACATCATGTATGTAAATATTGAACCATTTTAATGTTGAATTATTTGTTTCCCTACTTAAAAAAATAAATAATATAACTAAGTGTTAATTCAAAAGATAAGTATTAAATTGATACAAATACTTGTAAAATATTTTATTGGTTGATGATATTGAAAGCTTATATAATCTCAAATTTGAATATTTTTCATTTTGGAGATTTTTAGTTTAGGATTTATTTTATTATAAATTAATATATTTTGATGTCCCAAAGATTCCCCTCACCTCAATTATAAAAGGTAAGCTCCTATCTCACCTCTTCACTCCAAAATGATCCTTCAATATTGTTCATCCCGAACCATTTTACCTTCTATACTTCCCTATTCACATTCTATAGGATTTTGTCTTCTACAATTATCATATATAGTTCTTTAATAAGTGATTTAGAGGAATCATGTCAAAGAAGATATAATCTCCTCTACCGATTCTTTCAAACTTATTTCTTCTTCAACATCCTTTTAATATGTTTTTTAATTATAAATTAATAACTCTAGAATCACTTATATAATGATATTTTATTATAATTATAGACCAAACATATTATACCTTCTATCCAACCTATAAAAAATGAAATCACCAAGTGTGTGTGCGTACTGCTTACTGCCTCCACGTCGTGGTGTTTTTTTCCCAGCAGCCATACATGGATCTGTATAATGATTGAAATAGTAGATTTAGATTATCATTACAACATTTTATAAATTCTCAAATACTATAAACCACCCAATTTCATTCCATTAAAAAATATAGTAATGATATTGTCGCTTGTACGTACGTACGGTGTACCGTCTCCACGATGTGATGCGATTCAATCTACATGATATTCATTAAATCCTTTTATATGAATTTAAATAATGAATAAATATTTTATATATTATGTTATTATAATGTTTTAATTATATAACTATTAACTAATAAGGTAAACCAAAACTTATTTGGTAGACATGTATAAGGAAAGAAAGCAGTTAATATCTGAATAAAAAGTAACTATTAATAGTTACTAATAAAAATATGATAATATGATCATATATGATATCACAAAAATCAATATGATTATGTAATAATTTAATGACATTATTTAAATCATTATACATGAGGTTTGGATAGTTTACGTAGGATATCAGACCTAAGGTAATGCAGAATTTTTCAATATCATTATTATCTGATATTATTTATTCATAAGTATTTACTGGGGTATATTTATCATACACATACATGTTCCCAAAAAATTAAATAATAATTATATTATTATAAAATTTTTTAAAATATATTTTACCCAATGGTGAATTTTTACTAAACGTTATTAAAGGAATCTTTTCTCGTCATTCGATACAAGGTACTTTTTGAAGTTTTCAACAAAAGTATGAGGAAAATGTTTTTCTAACATATATGGAGTGAAAAGATTTTTACATAATCATAATGACTTATTTCCATGAAGCTTACTCTACATGATTTTTAATTTTATTTTCAAATAAATTCTATTCTTTTAAAACTACAAGACATTTTGAGAAAAAAAATGATTTTCACAAGGAAAGTATATTTTCTTCAAGAATTAATATCAAGTTTTTTATCCAAATTATTATCCACATAAGATGAGATTATTTAATAGGGTTATGTTTATACATATATTATTAATATTGTTTTATTTTATTTATTATGTCATTATATTTATGAAATCCATTTGTTTTATATTTATTATGATCGAATGGCATTTATGAAACCAATTTTATTCCTTGGGTTATGATATGATGAAAGATTTATGTTTTTGTGGCATAGGTAAGAATGACTTCATTGTGAGA
Source organism: Viscum album (assembly GCA_963277665.1). NCBI lineage: Eukaryota > Viridiplantae > Streptophyta > Magnoliopsida > Santalales > Viscaceae > Viscum > Viscum album. Next base: position 1,340,109,481 of record OY728141.1, read on the forward strand.
TTGGTGGGAATTATATCACCTTCCAATTAAAATGTTAATGGTTTATATCTCATGAGAATGATATGTCTGAAATTGGATATGATATCAGTTTAGTAATAAAGGGAAGAAACAAGGAGTGAACTTAGTTCAGTAATAGACTTTTTCTACTATGATGGTCTTGGAAAAGATCCATGACTAATATGAAATGATTTTATATGCTTAAGTGTAGTCCTAAAAACATCATTTTTTATGTTATTACTTTTTGGATTATGTTCATTGATTCTTATTTTCTTTTATGATTTATCTCATGGCTTGATATCATGATACTTCATATAGTGGATATGATTTTCAATTGTTATGTTCTTATTTCTTTTGATTGTGATAAGATTGGAATATCCTTTGTTTAACCTTTCGGAGTATTTGTGTAATCCCTTTATTATGATTCATTTCACAAAATCCTAAAGAAGGGTATTAAAAAATATATGTAAAAAGGGAGTCTAGTTATGATGAAATAAGTGGGAGATAATGTAGATGTCTTGTGAACTAGTTTTTTATATTTCTTATTTTTGGAAGACACTATCACTACATGGTCCTATCCTAGTTTTGATTTATTTTGTAATAAATATTCTTAAATTTTTATGTAATATTAATGTATATAAATATGGGACACTATAGTTTGTATTAAAGGAAAGGTATGGTTCTCCTTTCGAAACTAGGATGAGAAAACTGTAGGAAGAACACTAAGGATATATCGATTTATAGGTCATAATTATAATGCTTTATAAATATTATGAATAACCTAGGATAAAACCTAAAGTTTCCAAAATTTAACTTTTATTCTTTATTATGTAGTATTCAAATTATGATTACTCTTTCTCACACCATGCTTATTTGTTTAAGTCAATGGTTAGAACCTGAAGGAACCAATATAATGTTGAATTCAATGATAAATTCAATGATTGTCCTCACGAGAAACAAAATTTTATGTGAAATGGAATGAAAAAATAATGTATCTAGGATCAAAAAACATTCTCAAGCTTTGAATCATGCAGGACATCAGAGTGAGCACAAGAGGGAACAACTTCTTATTGAGTCTTCCTTGAGGTAGTGTCCACCTTCTTTCAGTGGGTATTCTGAACCATTAGTGCCTAAAAATGGATTAATCCCACTAAAAAGATATTTTCAATTCACCAGTTTTTAGATAATGATAAAATTATCTTACTAGTATATCATTTTTAAGGTGAACCTGATCAATGGAAGAGCCTTATCAATAATACTAGGTAAATAGATGAAATTGAATCCATTAATTGGGACAAGTTCAAAAATTTATTTTTCAATAAATACATTCCTCGTATTCTTCAAACAAATATTGTGGAGGATTTCATTGAACATAATAAAATTGATGATCAATTTGTTGTTACCTTAGAATAACTTTTTTCATGTATTACAAGGTACGCTTTTGCAATTATTATCCAACCTGAGAATCAAATAAATAGATTCTTTAGTAGATTAAATCCAATTATCATAAGGGAATTATCCATAAGGGGATTCAATAGTTATGAAAAAAAATGAAATGTGTTATAAAGGTTGATATATATATATTGGAGTAACCCCTGAGTATTATGGGTTTGATAAGAAGAGAAAAATGGAGTTTAAGTTAAAATCTATAGACCACACTAAAAAGAAGATGAGTTTTCCCTTCTGATCGATGTGTAGAAATAGAAATGGATTGAATTTTATTAAAGGGACTAATAAATTGTTTAAATGTGGAAAAGAATTTCATTGGGAAGTTTTATTCCAATGTGATTGGGAAAGGATGTCCAATGATGCGAATAGAAAAAAGGCTACACACAATGAACCTCTTACACTAAAATTTTACAAGTGCAAGAAAATGGGAAATTATGCCAATAAATTCCCTAATACAATGGTTGTTGATGCTGATAAACACCAAAAATCTATTAAGGGAAGAGATAAAGGATATTTTTATGCGATCACTATCGGTGATGTGGAGTATGATAATGATTTGTGAAAGGTACACTTACCATCCACTCTGAAGTGGAAAAAATTTATTTGATTCTAGATCCACCTGCTCTTTTATATCTGAATAATTTTATAAGGTTATCTCCATATTACCTTAACTGTTTGATGTCGAGTTAGCTATAAAAACTCAAAATGGTACGAGAGTCACCTCAAAAGTTTATAATTCTTCTCTAGTTTATGTTTTTTTGGAAAGTTATTCTTGTAAATCATGTGATGCTTCCTATAGTGTATTTTGATATGATTCATGGCATGGATTCGATTTTTCAATATAGATATCATATCAATTTCTATGGAAGGGAAGTCAAATTTTATATTCTGTATCAATCTATGATCATCTATTGACAGAAGGATAAATATAACCTTCTAGTAGAAATTTCGTTCATCTAATGGGTCTTGATTTTAATAAATGAATGTTATTTACCTCAAATGGTTGGGGAGAAATCATAATTAAGAATAATATCATTATAACAACGTTTGATGATTTCTTTTGGGAAGATTGGTCAGGTCGTCCACCAAATCATGAAGTTGAGTTTTCAATAGAACTCATACTGGGTGTTATGCCTATTTCAAAAAAAAACCTTATAGAATGTACCCAACTAAGCTGCAGAAATTTATGAAGACACTCCCATAGAATCTTGATAAAGGATTAATAATCCCTACTATGTCACTTTAGGGAGAACCTATTCTTTTTTTAACAAGAGAGTTGGATCAATGAGCCTCTTAATTGATTATTGAGAACTTAACAAGTTCACTATCAAGAACAAATATTCTCTTCTCCTCATTGATGACTTATTCAACCAACTACGTGGGGCATAATACTTTTATAAGATTGATATTCATTAATTATGTAACACCCCGAGCTTCCACGATACGCTTCTCATTCAATAATGCAATAGCTTGCATTGAACGCAACTTCGAGTTCTAAAACACCGCGACTAATCAAAGTAGCCGTTATGAATAGTAATAACCACTTTTTAAAATTATAGAAATTTTATATTTCAAAATGGACTTCATTTTTGGATTCGGAATATCGAAATTAGCCTATGTTGAATATTTGGTATTTTTCTGAGAACTTCTAATTTTTTAGGAATAGTGAAAAATACTTAAAAAAAACTTTTTTAATAAAAATAATTAATAGTGATAAATTATAATATTTAGTGGTTTTAAAGTATAATTGGAATATATTTTTACCATTTTATCCAATGTTGGTCATTAGAATTAATTTGACATTGAAATTGGACATAAACAATTGCCAATCTTTTGATATAAATTGTTTCTTAAAAACACGCTATTTGTCGTAACAGCGGGAATTAATTATAAAATTAATTAATGAAACTTATATGTTTGGAATTTTGTAAAATAGACATCATTTTTGAATTCGGAATATCAATTATAGCTTAGGGTGAAATTTTGGCATTGTTCTGAAAAACTTCAATTTTTGATGAATAGTGAAACCACTAAGTGGTAGTTAAATAACTGATTTTTCGTTTGAATGAAATATTACCACTTCTGTGATTTGATTTTCAAAAATCCGACATACATGGTTGTCATTAAGAAGTAAAATGTGGTTCAATGAGATTAAAATAATTTTTTGGTGAATAGTAACTTTTAAGTTCTTAATCGCGATTAGAGGTAATTAGTGAAGTTTAAGGTAAAAACAATGTTTTAATAATATGATATGAGCTTGAAACTTGTCCTACTCCTATTGGATGAGTCATTTCCGACCAATACAACCCATGGGTAAACTTGGGGACCCCATGGAGCCACTTTAGTTGGAAAATGACATAAATACCTTTTATTTAATGTTAAAGTAAAAAATGACACAAACATGAGTTGTTTTACTAAAATAGTTTTTAAGTGAGGATACACAAGTCCAAATTTTGATTATAAATATTCATTAGAAATCTAAAACGATTTCCTACATCATAGTATTTTTTTTATAATTTTTAGACATTAATTATATTAAATTATTTATGACATCATTATGATGCAGCGATGACCTCATTATTTAACGATTTTAATAAAATGAAAAGATAATGTAAAATCCAAGGATTACACTTGTCCAAAGCCTATTGTATGAGGATATTTCGAACCCTTATCACCTTAGCCTCGAATTATATAAGTTTGGGACCTTTAGAATCCGAAAAGCATTGTGAAATAATGTAACATTTCAATCTTTCCAAAAGTGCCCCTCCTCTCCACTTATAAAAGGCCCCCACCTCTCAAACCTCATTTACACATTCAAGCCATTTGGCTCGGCCAACCTCTACCCAAATACTCTCCCAACATTCCTCCCTTACACCTAGAAGCCTCACTTTGGGCAGAACGCTTCCCATGTAAGCCTTTGGCTCAAATCAAAAAGAGTTACCCGATTTTGAGGTAATGTCTTCTCTAATTTTGTTTTGTTTTATTTTTCTTCTCCAACCCCCTAAACTCTTTTTATTCATTTATTTTGTAACAAAAACAGTATCCTCAATATACTAGGATGTTTTTATAAGAAGTATTCGAGCTACACTTACACACAACTACATCTAATGGTTAGAGAACATACAGTTTCTGTGGATGGCGAATTTCTGCCTCACGAAACGATGATTGTTCAACACTCATATAACACCTTCAAAGGTGGCCATTAAGATGTCACTATTTTTATATATGATATATAATATGTTTATATTTTACTTATGCTTCTGTATTTCTCATTTATGGCATACTTTATGATTTCCATTATGGGTAAAACGCGATAATTTCATTTTAGGAAGTGCGGACTACTGCCCCCTCAAAGTGATTTGAATCGTTAATGCCATATGTGGGATGTATAAAGGACGGAGTAAATGGTATTATACACTATATTATACTGGAATTATATTATACATTTATATAATTATGATTTAGTTCCATTAAATATGAAATTGAAATGAAAGTAGCATTCATGCGTACGTACGGCTTACCGTCTCCATGAACGGTGCATTTCATTTTTTACCTCTAAATGTTACGTAATATTATAAATGAATGTATATACTTGATATATAAGATATATATGACATATAAATCATGAATATAATTCTGGATATAATAGATATTCTACCACATGAACAACTTGTAATTATAAGAAGTTTATTGTTGACTCAAGTTACCAAAGATCGACAAAACGACCGTTATTAACTTAAATAATTACATAATGTTCATAACATTGTAATAAGTGATATAAAAAGGATAATTAAATTTAAAATGGTTCTTAATAAGGTAGATATTAACTCTAGTTTATTATTTAGGAGGTTAAAGAACGGTTGAGTCAAGTCGGACACAAGGTAAGGGAACTTCTTAACCCAACTTCAATTCTTTGGGTTAATCTCCTATTTTCAAATTACATCATTATATTATTATGTCCTATCTTGTATTTGTACTTTCTTTATGTGTATCTATAGTGAATACACCTAATAGATCTATTTTATTTGTAAGGGAACTTCTTAACCCAACTTCCATTCTTTGGGTTAATCTCCTACTTTCAAATTATGTCATGATATTATTATGTATTATTTTGTATTTTTACTTTCTTTATGTGTAACTATAGTGAATACACATAATAGATCTATTTTATTTTAAAAATTATCTTTTAAGGACTTCGTCTCAATCTCCTTCCATTGAGACATATTTGGTTTTATACACAACTTTCTTTTGTACGGTGTATATACCGCTTTGACTTTTACGTTTATTCAAAATGAATCTTTTTTTACGAAGAATTTTGTTAAATGACAAAAGGGAATGTTTTTCTTTCCGTACTTATGCGGCGACAACGACTTCTCCGCCGCCGTGACCATTATTTGAGTTTCAGCTTCCTCTACAAACCATCATTTTTTTTAATGAAAAATAAATACAAAGTTTTAACATTCTTTTATTTTGGTATTGAAAATGGTTTTGAAAGCATTTTTATTATATCAATGTGTTGTATTGATATCTTGTGATTGAAATGTGGAAATGTTATGTTTCCTTTATGCATGTTTCAAGTGATACGTTTATGTTATTGTTTATGATATGTTTAAACCTATTCATATGAGGAATGTATTGGACTTAATAAGTGACGGGTGGAGCCCGCTATAGCTCCTCGATGCATCGGTAGGTCTCATGAGACAACTAGACGTGGAATTGGACGAGGCCCTTTCCCAATTTGATTTATGGTTTTGGCCGAGGCCTTAATCATTTTACTTTTCTTGGCCGAGGCCTTGACAAAATGTTTCAGAATGTCCGGCATTATACATTCCCTCATTATGAAAGTGGTTATTGATATTGGATGTGATTATTCGACCAGTAGAATATCCATGTGAAGAAGTAAATGGCATTATCTCATTTTACTTTTGCCATATTATGTTGAAGTTCATGTTTAAAAGGCTTTTCTTTTAGTTATACATTGCCTTAAATGTTAATGTTTATTTATGAAAGCTTCCGCATTATTGTTATCCTTACTGAGCATCTGAGCTCACCCCTTTCAATGTTTTAATATTTTCCAGGATGTGAAGAAGTATTTTATGAATGACCTGCAGGGATAGTCAGAAGTGGATATGAGTTTGGACTATGGAGACATTGTTATTGTAGTTTTTCACTTTATGATGTAATGTAACGTTTACGAATGTATCTAGTGTTTCCAAGGCTACTAAACTAATCGGTCTTTCGGGACTTGATCTTTTGTGATCATGCCAATGTTACGAAGTAATGCACCGACTCTCGGTAGCTGGGGTCGGGGCATTACAGTTGGTATCAGAGGCAGTTTAGTACTAACCTTGGAAGCTAGATTTAGATAAACTCTGATTAGAGCACATAGCCCAATGATAGACTTTGAGGATTAGTATAGAAGAGTTTCCTAGAATTTTGTTATTGTAAGATATTTTGTGAGTTTTCCGAGCAATACATCCCTGTCTGGATATGAGCAGGTAGAGGCGGCTCTGGCACAGATGTACCTAGGGGTAAAACCCGAAAACACCGCTTTGAGCTAGACTCGAACGGGAACTGGTGCACGACAATGGGCCTTACTGCACTCTTGGTTACGACACTCCCGGGGGATATTCTTAGGATAATTCTCATTTTCTTTACAAACCACTATGAAGGGTTATGAGTATATACTTCCTCAAAGGAAACATTTCTTTTTATGATTATGGATTATATCCATAAATAGTTCAATTTATGTAAAGTATTTTACAAATATGGAATTATGTATTTTATTTCATAAACTAATATAGTTTATGCAATTGTTTAGAAATGGTGCCTAGTGGAAGAAATGGAAACCGTATCAATGCACGCACTCCATGTAGGGATTGCCCTCCTGCTCAAGATAATTATAGTGGGGCTGGTGATGCAACTGGTGCCGATCAGCTAATCACCATACTGGGACAACTTACTCAGGTTATGAATAATAACCTTACTCGTATGGAGCACCCTGATCCGCAACGTGGAGGATCAATGCTAGACCGTCTCATGAGGCAACAACCACCAACCTTCAACGGGGGTACAAATCCGTTAGTAGCTGAGCAATGGATAAACTCCTTAGAGAAAATATTCCATGCCTTGGGGAGTAGCGAAAGGGAGAAGGTTGTCATGGCAGTTTACCGCCTCACTGTAGATGCCAATCAGTGGTGGTCACTGATTCAAAACACAAAGGAAGATGATGACGTATCGAATATGGAATGGAGGGAGTTCAAAGATCTGTTTTTAGAAAAATATTTTCCTCGTGACCATCGAGCAGATATGGAAAGGCAATTTCTGAGTTTGAGGCAGAAGGAGGATGAGAATGTCGCAAAGTATGAGGCTAACTTTACAAGGTTAGCGAGGCATGCTGCTGATTATATACGTAACCCAAGGAGTAAGATTGATCGTTTCTTTGATGGTTTAAAACCATTTCTCCGTCGAGCTTTAGTATCACAATCCTTCTCATCATACGAAGATATTGTCTCGTGTGCTATCAAGACAGAAAAGGAATTCTCTAAGTCTTATGACAACAAAGTAAAGCAAGAGAAGAAGAGAACAGTGGAACAAGAGACAGATAAAGGGAAAAAGGGAAAGAAGGATTTTCCATTATGTGATAATTGTGGGAAGAATCACCCTGGTACTTGCCTAAAAGGAATGGGAGTTTGTTATAAATGTGGAGAAAAGGGTCACCAGGCTCGTGATTGCGAGGGAAAGAAAGATGCTATCAAAGTTGAATGCTACAATTGTAGAGAAATGGGTCAGTATGCAAATGAATGTCCTAAGCGTCAGGGAAACTTACCTCAGAAAAGGCCAAGGGATCAAGGCCAATCTTATGTTGTGACTACAGTTGAAGCGGAATAATTATTTTATTTGTGGTTTTGGACTCAAAAACTAGATTATGGTTATAAGAATAATGTGATATATATAAGGATTGTACTGCAGTACTTGTTGATTTCAGTAAGGTTTTAATATGATAAAGGTAATCATATTTTTAGTATGTGACAATAAGGGAAACTTTACTTTGTTTGGGGAATCTGATAAATTGATTTTGGAATTTAGAGACCTTTTAGAGAAAGTCTGGACGGAGGTATTTTGGATAACTATTAAGGTTGAAATGGATTAAGTTGAACTTTGGATAGTATTGTTTAAGGTTAAAAAATTTATGAAGATTATTTTTGGAATATTATGATACTATAGTTTTAGGAAAAGGACAACCTGCAGGGTGGGGCATAACCCGTCACGTCGGACAAAGCTAGAGGAATCGAACCCACAATCATAGTGCGACAGGCCTTTATTTCCTACCACTAGCCTACAGGAAGTCCCTGGTTATTAAAATATAATTTTACTAATCTAAATGGTATGTGTTACCATTTGGAACATTATAAAATTAGGATAATAATAATATTTTTGAGTTCTATTATCTTTTTGAGTGAAAGATGAGTTGAAGGTTGAAACACTAATTGTCAAGCATAAATATATATATACCTATCTCTTATTCAATGAATAAATTAATTCTTAAACTTTAGTAAAGGGATATTAAAACAAAAAATGTGTTATCCTAATACCTTATGTCTTGTTGAACTGATGATATTTTAAATCAACATAGATTGAAGGCTTTGAGGCCCTCAATTTGACAGTTGATTGTGATTGATGACCTCAATCACTCCCTACAAATATTTACGTTTTTCCTCCAATTATATGTCTCTAATTTCCACCAATGTTCTCCTTATCGAGATCATAATTTTGTGGTGACTTTCTTATTTCCATTTCCCTCTTATTAAGGCTAAATTTTATTAACCTTATTTCCGATGTGGGTTTTCCACAGAGGTATTTTCTCTTTTCAACCTTTTATTTTCAAAGAAAAATTTCAAATTGCGAGGACGCAATTTATTGAAGGAGGGGAGAATGTAACACCCCGAGCTTCCACGATACGCTTCTCATTCAATAATGCAATAGCTTGCCTTGAACGCAACTTTGAGATCTAAAACACCGCGACTAATCAAAGTAGCCGTTATGAATAGTAATAACCACTTTTTAAAATTATAGAAATTTTATATTTCAAAATGGACTTCATTTTTGGATTCGGAATATCAAAATTAGCCTATTTTGAATTTTTGGTATTTTTCTGAGAACTTCTAATTTTTTATGAATAGTGAAAAATACTTAAAAACAACTTTTTTAATAAAAATAATTTATAGTGATAAATTATAATATTTAGTGGTTTTAAAGTATAATTGGAATATATTTTTACCATTTTATCCAATGGTGGTCATTAGAATTAATTTGACATTGAAATTGGACATAAACAATTGCCAATCTTTTGATATAAATTGTTTCTTAAAAACACGCTATTTGTCGTAACAGCGGGAATTAATTATAAAATTAATTAATGAAACTTATATGTTTGTAATTTTGTTAAATAGAAATCATTTTTGAATTCGGAATATCAATTATAGCTTAGGGTGAAATTTTGGCATTGTTCTGAAAAACTTCAATTTTTGATGAATAGTGAAACCACTAAGTGGTAGTTAAATAACTGATTTTTCGTTTAAATGAAATATTACCACTTCTGTGATTTGATTTTCAAAAATACGACATACATGGTTGTCATTAAGAAGTAAAATGTGGTTCAATGAGATTAAAATAATTTTTTGGTGAATAGTAACTTTTAAGTTCTTAATCGCGATTAGAGTTAATTAGTGTAGTTTAAGGTAAAAACAATGTTTTAATAATATGATATGAGCTTGAAACTTGTCCTAATTCTATTGGATGAGTCATGGCCGACCAAGACAACCCATGGGTCAACTTGGGGACCCCATGGAGCCACTTTAGTTGGAAAATGACATAAATACCTTTTATTTAATGTTAAAGTAAAAAATGACACAAACATGAGTTGTTTTACTAAAACAGTTTTTAAGTGGTGTTACACAAGTCCAAATTTTGATTATAAATATTCATTAGAAAGCTAAAACGATTTCCTACATCATATTATTTTTTTTATAATTTTTAGACATTAAATAAATTAAATTATTTATGACATCATTATGATGCAGCGATGACCTCATTATTTAACGATTTTAATAAAATGAAAAGATAATGTAAAATCCAAGGCTTACACTTCTCCAAAGCCTATTGGATGAGGATATTTCGAACCCTTATCACCTTATCCTAGAATTATATAAGTGTGGGACCTTTATAATCCGAAAAGCATTGTGAAATAATGTAACATTTCAATCTTTCCAAAAGTGCCCCTCCTCTCCACTTATAAAAGGCCCCCACCTCTCAAACCTCATTTACACTTTCAAGCCATTTGGCTCGGCCAAACTCTACCCAAATACTCTCCCAACATTCCTCCCTTACTCCTAGAAGCCTCACTTTGGGCAGAACTCTTCCCAAGGAAGCCTTTGGCTCAAATCAAAAAGAGTTACCCGATTTTGAGGTAATGTCTTCTCTAATTTTGTTTTGTTTTATTTTTCTTCTCCAACCCCCTAAACTCTTTTTATTCATTTCTTTTGTAACAACACCAGTATCCTTAATATACTAGGATGTTGTTATAAGAAGTATTCGAGCTACACTTACACACAACTACATCTAATGGTTAAAGAACCTACGGTTTCTGTGGATGGCGAATTTCTGCCTCACGAAACGATGATTGTTCAACACTCATATAACACCTTCAAAGGTGGCCATTAAGATGTAACTATTTTTATATATGATATATAATATGTTTATGTTTTACTTATGCTTCTGTATTTCTCATTTATGGCATACTTTATGATTTCCATTATGGGTAAAACGTGATAATTTCATTTTAGGAAGTGCGGACTACCGCCCCCTCAAAGTGATTTGAATCGTTAATGCCATATGTGGGATGTATAAAGGATGGAGTAAATGGTATTATACACTATATTATACTTTAATTATATTATACATTTATATCATTATGATTTAGTTCCATTAAATATGAAATTGGAATGAAAGTAGCGTTCATGCGTACGTACGGCTTACCGTCTCCATGAACGGTGCATTTCATTTCTTACCTCTAAATGTTACGTAATATTATAAATGAATGTATATACTGGATATATAAGATATATATGACATCTAAATCATGAATATAATTCTGGATATAATGGATATTCTACCACATGAACAACTTGTAATTATAAGAAGTTTATTGTTGACTCAAGTTACCAAAGATCGACAAAACGACCGTTATTAACATAAATAATTACATAATGTTCATAACATTGTAATAAGTGATATAAAAAGGATAATTAAATTTAAAATGGTTCTTAATAAGGTAGATATTAACTCTAGTTTATTATTCAGGAGGTTAAAGAACGGTTTAGTCAAGTCGGACACAAGGTAAGGGAACTTCTTAACCCAACTTCAATTCTTTGGGTTAATCTCCTATTTTCAAATTACATCATGATATTATTATTTCCTATCTTGTATTTGTACTTTCTTTATGTGTATCTATAGTGAATACACCTAATAGATCTATTTTATTTGTAAGGGAACTTCTTAACCCAACTTCCATTCTTTGGGTTAATCTCCTACTTTCAAATTATGTCATGATATTATTATGTATTATTTTGTATTTTTACTTTCTTTATGTGTAACTATAGTGAATACACATAATAGATCTATTTTATTTTAAAAATTATCTTTTAAGGACATCGTCTCAATCTCCTTCCATTGAGGCATATTTGGTTTTATACACAACTTTCTTTTGTACGGTGTATAAACCGCTTTGACTTTTACGTTTATTCAAAAGGAATCTTTTTTTTACGATGAATTTTGTTAAACGACAAAAGGGAATGTTTTTATTTCCGTACTTATGCGGCGATAACGACTTCTCCGCCGCCGTGACCATTATTTGAGTTTCGGCTTCCTCTACAAACCATCATTTTTTTTAATGAAAAATAAATACAAAGTTTTAACTTTCTTTTATTTTGGTATTGAAAATGGTTTTGAAAGCATTTTTATTATATCAATGTGTTGTATTGATATCTTGTGATTGAAATGTGGAAATGTTATGTTTCCTTTATGCATGTTTCATGTGATACGATTATGTTATTGTTTATGATATGTTTAAACCTATTCATATGAGGAATGTATTGGACTTAATAAGTGACGGGTGGAGCCCGCTATAGCTCCTCGATGCATCGGTAGGTCTCATGAGACAACTAGACGTGGAATTGGACGAGGCCCTTTCCCAATTTGATTTATGGTTTTGGCCGAGACCTTAATCATTTTAGACGTCTTGGCTGAGGCCTTGACAAAATGTTTCAGAATGTCCGGCATTATACATTCCCTCATTATGAAAATGGTTATTGATATTGCATGTGATTATTCGACCAGTAGAATATCCATGTGAAGAAGTAAATGGCATTATCTCATTTTACTTTTTCCATATTATGTTGAAGTTCATGTTTAAAAGGCTTTGGTTTTAGTTATACATTGCCTTAAATGTTAATGTTTATTTATGAAAGCTTCCGCATTATTGTTATCCTTACTGAGCATCTGAGCTCACCCCTTTCAATGTTTTAATATTTTCCAGGATGTGAAGAAGTATTTTATGAATGACCTGCAGGGATAGTCAGAAGTGGATATGAGTGTGGACTATGGAGACATTGTTATTGTAGTTTTTCACTTTATGATGTAATGTAACGTTTATGAATGTATCTTGTGTTTCCAAGGCTACTAAACTAATTGGTCTTTCGGGACTTGATCTTTTTTGATCATGCCAATGTTACGAAGTAATGCACCGACTCTGGGTAGCTGGGGTCGGGGTGTTACAAATTATATCATAAATTATGGTTTAATAAGAATTATACACCAAATATAAAATTTCATATGATTTATGGAAACTATGAATTTACGGCGATGAATTTCGCTCTTCCAAATTTCCCCGCTATCTTCATGGATATAATGAATAGTGGACTTAGAGAGTATCTTGATCAATTTTTTGTAGTCTTTATAGAAAATATTATTTTCTATTTGATAAAACTTCAAGAACATAATGATCATTTGAGAATCATACAGAAGACCCTAAAAAAGAGAAGTTTTATGAAAAAATTACCAAGTGTGAAATTTCGCATCATAAAATTTCATTTTTGGGTCACACAATCTCAAAAGAGAGGATATCATCGGATTTAACAAAAACAAATGCTGTTGAAATTTTGACAAGACCAAAAAATTTCACTCAGATGTAAAGGTATATTATTTTGGATAGATATTATCAATTATTTTTGAATTACTTTTCACGGTTACTTAATCCATTGACCAGGTTTGCTCAAAAATGAATTAAGTTCATGTGGACGGAGGAATGTGAATAGAATTTTAGAGAGCTCAAATGAAGGTTAGCGAGTGCACCTATGCTTAGAAATAATTTTTGTGGATAATGGTTTATGATCAATAATGATGCATTAAAAAACGTCTAGCTAGTTTCTTCATGAAATATGATATGGTGATACGTTATGCCTCATGGTATTTGAAAATCTATGAGAAAAATTACATAATTCATGATTTTGTGTTTGTTTCGGTAATATTTTTATAAAAGATATGGATTTATTATTTTATGGTGAATGCTGTGATTTTTATACTAATAAAAAATGTTCAAATTATATTTTCACACATAAGTAGTTAAATATGAATAAAATAAGATGGTTGGAGTTGATTAAAGATTAGGACTACTGAATACATTACCACACTAGGAATGTGAAAAGGGTTGTTGAAGCATTGATTCGAAAGGACCATACTAGTCTATCCATGATGAGGATCACAAAATAACCAATATTTATGGATTTTCAAATAATAGATCTTACAATTTTAAAGGAAGGGCAGAAATATTATCTTTCTGAAATGAATGTTCAGCCATATATACAAGTGATGATTAAGGAGGCACAAAAGGAAGATGTAGAGCTACAAAATATGGTGAATTTTTTTACTGAATTCAACCTTGATTGTTACGGAATAATAAGGTTTGGGAATCAATTTTTTATTCTTCCCACACCAGAATGAAAGAAGGATCTGATGGATGAGGCTCATAATTATTCATTTTCTATTAAACATGGAATCACAAAGATGTACAGGGACGTGAAACAGTATTTCTGGTGGGATGACATGAAAATATATTTTGTTGAATATGTTTGTCTATGCGTGGTTTGTCAGAAAGATAAGAATGGGAGATAGAAGACTAATGGGATGTTACAACCTGTCATGACCCATCCTCGGGGCTCGTGCCGTGACTATCCCAAGCCCGCCTTCCATTAGCCAGGGGCTGGTGACTAGCACCAAGGTGTAAATCTTGGTAAAACGAGAAGGCATTGCCTTTGTAAAGTAAATAAACACCACAGAGCAAGCTAGCAGTATAAGTAAACACTAAGTAAAAACTGGGTACAATAGTAAGTGAAGAAAAGTAAGTGGGCTAGTATACAAACCCAAACTGAAAGTAAAGTACAACTGGAAGGGAAAAAATAGCAACTGAAAAGTAAAGCTACAACATCGAATTGTCCACTGTAAATCCCACCTGAAGGGTGTGTACAGATAGCCTCCACAGCTCTTCATCTCCAGCCGTCTGCTCCGAGGGCCCAGTTGGTTTCATGTACGAACCGACTCAGCAGAACCCAACGTATTCCGATACCATGAGTGCGATATACCGAATCGACCGTCTCGATCCAAGCATCGCATCGCAAGATACGGTGCGTCGATTAGAGGCCCATAGAACAAGTTATGGCATCCGACAGGAAAAGATTCGATATTAATGAGAGGGGGTCGGACCGCACAAACACGACTGACCCTCCTCCCTTATCCATGTTGTTGTTTCTAATGTTGATTGCATGTGTGTTTAAAGTTTTCTATGTGATTACTTTATGTTATCTCACCAGGTATACTGTTGACAGTGGAGCACCTGTTTCTTTTTAGGATGGCCCGACGACGGCAGCCAGCTAGGGTTCCGAGAGTTGTGCATGATGACAGCCCACCAAGCGATGAGGCCTCGGTGCAGGGCCCATTGATAGAAGAGGCATTGGCGGTACCTTTACCCGCCAAGCCACCAATGCTTCTTGCGCCAGCCGCTGACGATCCACATCACATTAGTGCACTGCACGAGTTTCAACACCAGCGACCTCGCAGGTTTTGTGGGGAGATGGACCCCCACGAAGCTGAGGACTGGCTGAAGGCAGTGGTACAAGTTTTCATGTTAGTGAGGACACCAGCAGACCTCATGATTAACCTTTCAGCGAGCCTACTGCACGTGGCAGTAGGCAGATGGTGGAGCTTGATGCTCCAGGTGCATGACGAGGCATCTCTCCTCTGGACGGACTTTGATAACCTCTTCTACTCGGAGTTCTTCCCAGCCACCCTCCGTGTGGTGTGCATCTAGGATCTTCTTCAGCTACGGCAGGGCAGCTTGACGGTCGCCCAGTACTCGGCGATATTTACCGATCTCTCGCGCTATGCGACGGACATGGTACGAGACCCATTCTTTCGGGCCCAGACAATCGAGCAGGGATTGAGGCAGGAGATCAGGGCGTCACTAATCTCCCTCATCATTATGACTCAATAAGGGGTACTGGAGTGATCCCTTCTGATCGAGAGCTTCCTTGCTAATTCTACACTAGTGGCAAGACCTTGTATAGGGCGGCACATGGCAGATTCATCTACAGCAATCAGTCGACGGATGACTCATGGGTCTAGGAAGACCACACCCTCAGGCAGACGACCTCAGGATACTGGCTCAGAGGTGCGGGGCACATGAAGTAGAACCATTCTTATGGGTGGAAGACAGTGCTATGCATGCGGCGGGCAGGGCCACATGGCTCGTGACTGCCCGACCCGCCATGCAGAGGAGCAACAGATGGTTGAGGAACCACCCAGGCAGAGGCAGAGGTTCGACCATGGCGGTCCATAGGGAGCAGGTGGATGAGGCCGAGGAGCTGGTCGAGCGGCAGGTGGTGGACGACTTTTTGAGGCTCTACCACCACCACCACCATGAGGTCCACCCCGACCTCAGGGGAGAGCACAGCTTCAGGCAGCTGAAGCTTACGATCATAGAGCTCCAGAAGTGAGTGGACAAGTACGGGACTAGCTCCAGGCATAGAGGCCTTTGCCCATAATGCCTCTGGCTTCATTGTTTGTGTTGCCTTGTATCCTTGTACTTTGAGTTGAAGTAATAAAAGACACTTTCAATAGTGACGTTTTCTTTCTTGTCTTTTGTATGTTAATACTATGAGGTTCCGGTTAAAAAAAAACTGTTGACTTGACCCTCACTTATGAGATTCTTACTAGAAGAGACCTAGTGACCACACACTGATGCTGATAGTTTGACTCAACCCTTGGAGGTGAGAGTAAGGGTTGGATCTCTTGGTAGCAGCGTCGAGGCCTTACGACATCATCCATGGCATGATTTAACAAATCATGATGGGACTGACTGTATTAGGCAAGGAATGTGGTTCATCCAGGGGATGGGACCGGATTTCCCTTTTCGACAAAGGATAAATCTTTGCAGCTTTGAAGAACGTTAAGGAGGAAGGGGAAACCCTTCGTGTGGTCGGATAGAAGTCCACAGAGCTTCCAGGAGCTGAGACAGAGATTTACCAGTGCACCTCTCTTGAAGCTACTGGAAGAGGGAGTTGGGTATGTAGTTTACTGCGATGCATCAGGGACCGGACTCGGATGTGTCCTGATGCAGGAGAGGGCTGTGATCGCCTATGGATCACGTCAGTTGAGGCCGCATGAGCAGAACTACGCTACCCATGACCTGGAGTTAGCAGCAGTGGTCTTCTCTCTAAATATGTGGCGACATTATCTGATGGGAGAGCGCTTTATAGTCTATTCTGACTATCAGAGTCTCAGGTACATCTTCTCATAGGAGGACCTGAACCTGAGACAGTGGCGATGGATTGAGTTCCTCCAGGACTATGACGTTGAGATAGTCTATACTTCTGGGAAGGAGAACGTGGTAGCTAGTGCTGTCAGCAGGAGGACGGGCGTTAAGCTACTTAAGGAGGCGACAGAGCAGCTAGCTTCTTTGCAAATATCCTTCGTGGATAGAGATGGAGCAGCCTTCCTTCAGTCTCTCACAGTCACCCCTCCACTACTGCAGTGGGTCATAGAGGCACAACATGAGGATGTTGACTGTGAGACGCGGCGTGCACAGATATCCTTAGGATAGGCACCTGATGGTTTCTCCTTTGGAGTAGATCGTGACATCCTTTTTAGAAGACGTACCATCGTACAAGTTTATTTACGGGAGGAGGTGATGAGAGAGGTTCACACTTCACCTTTGGCGGTATATTCTAGATTGGCGAAGATGTACAATGATCTCAGAAGACAACACTGGTGGCCAGGCATGAAGAAGGTTGTGGCAGAGTTTGTTTCTTGGTGCCTCACCTGCCAACAGGTGAAGGTAGAGCACGAGGTACCAGCAAGCTTGGTACAGCCCTTGGTGGTCCCAGAGTGGATGTAGGATGGAAAATCTATGGAATTCGTGACTGGACTTCCACGCACTTCCAGAGGTCATGACTCCATTTGGGTGATTGTCGACCAACTCACCAAGTCGGCACACTTCTTACCCATCAGAGAGCAGGGCTCAGTGGAGATCTTGGGGCGCCTCTACATTCAGGAGATTGTACGGCTTCACGGTGTGTCATCATCTATCGTCTCTGATCGGGACTCTCTCTTTACTTCCCGGCTTTGGAAGGGGTTTTAGGAGGCGTTTGGGATGCAGGTACGTCTGAGCACTGCCTTTCACCCTCAGACGGATGGTCAGACTGAGAGGACCATACAGACTCTCGAGGACATCCTCCGCGCATGTGTCCTTGACCTTGGTCGCAGCTGGGAGGACCACCTACCCCTGAGGGAGTTTGTGTACAACAACAGCTACCACTCCACCATCGGGATGACACCATACGAGGCATTGTACGGCTGACCTTGCAGATCTCCTTTGTGCTGGACAGACCCTGGGGAGTCATCACTTGTGGGACCGGAGATGGTCCAGGCCACGACAGAGAAGGTCCAGGTCATCCAGGAGCAGATGAGGATAGCTCAGAGCCGGCAGAAGTCTTATGCTGAAAGAAGGCGGAGGCCACTAGAGTTTGAGGATGGTGACCAGTCTTCTTGCGTGTCACACCTCGACGTGGTTTACGGATATTTGGATGAGGTGGAATGTTGTCTCCACACTTCATCAGAACATTCTGGGTCCTCAGCAGGATTGGTGAGGTGGCTTATCGCCTAGCTCTACCACCTCAGTTGCACCGGGTGCATGACGTCTTCCATGTATCTCAGCTGAGGAGATACGTGCACGACCCGACGCATATCTTTGACCATGGGGAGCTGGATGTTGATGATGGGGAGACTTTTGCGGAGGTCCCAGTAGAGATCAAGGATCGATAGGAGCGGGTCCTACATGGACGGTTGATTCCTCTAGGGCGCATCAGATTGCAGCATGGGATCCTCTAGGAGAGCACTTGGGAGCGGGAGGCTCAGATGTGTGCTCAGTACCCATATTTGTTTCCCTATCTTATGATGTATCTTTATGGGGACGTAAATCCCTGAGATGCGAGTAATGTAAAGGCCAGTAAAATTCAAGGAAAATTTATGCTTAATTTTCTTAGGGATTTTACAATAACGTAGTATCTGACGACACTTGATTCTGAGGCCCGGTGTGCCCAGAATTTCTATTGGAAGTTTAGCTCGGGTACGTTCAGTGAATGAACGAGCGTGAATTTCTAACTCTTGAACCGGTGCTCAGAATTGAATTCAGAGGGCACCGATGGATTCACAGGGCCGGTAATTACTTAGCAACACCTTTTCCAGAGTTTCATTTTCTCGAGTAGTTGATAAAAATTGTGGAAGTTAAAATAAAAATTTAACTACAATTTTTATTTTACTGTAAGTGGTTTAAAGCTTGGGGTGGAATTTGGGGGACACCACCCAACTTCCATTTGGAGGTTATGAGGGTAATGGGTCCCACACGAACCCTAACCCTTCACCTTCTCTAACCATCCATAACCATTCATTAATTTTGACAACATGTGATATTTAATTATGTGGATTAAATTCAACTTTTGAATTTCAAACCTTAATTTGTGTTAATAAAATAAGTAAGGGACTTATTTTATTTTGGATTGGAGGTTTGTTGCTTGAGAGATTTGGGAGAAAAGATAAGGGAGACATGAGTTTCTTCATCCTCTTCATTGAAGAAAGCGAAGAACGAGAAGAACGTGAAGAATTCCAAATTCCTTGGAGTTCGACGTATCCTTCTACGATATCTTCTTCCGCGTCGCCTCTTCCCGCGACAGTTATATCCACGATGAATCCTCACCCAACTTGTTCGACGATGTGGGGGTTTTATTTATTTTTTTCGTGATTACTACCTTGACGTTCTTCGTGAGTTATGACCAATTTCTATCGATTTACGAGGGGGGCCAGACCGCAAAAACATGGTCGACCCTCCTCCCTTATCCATGTTGTTGTTTCTAATGTGGATTGGAATGGGAATGGCGCGGTGTCGTCGCACCGCGCGAGATCATACGGCAAGGAATGTGCGGCACTGTTGCGTCGCACCGTAAAAACGAACAAGGTCGCGATGCCATCGTGCCACGTTGGAGAAACCCGAAGACACTGGGGCCGGAGCGGGGCCGCGGAGAAGGGGGGCAGCGTCGACGCGCCGCGCCGGAGGAACCAAGATCGTGGCCGATTTCGGGCCACGACGGAGCAGGGAGACCAGCGGCCGGTTCTGGGCCACCGGTGTCGGAGCAGGGGGGACCGGCCATCGCCGGTCTCGTGGCGGCGGAATCCAGCTGGCCAAGAGGGTCGGCCGGTCATGGAGAAGATAGGGGTTACAAACCCCAGGCGGCCAGCTCAAGCGGCCCCCATAATGGGGGGGCGGTTACAAAGACAGGGGGGGCAGGTGCCCCCCCCCCCTCACACGGCTCGGCCGTTTGGCCGAGCGCCAGGCTAGTGCGCCCAGGCCAGGCCTGGCCGCGCCCAAGAGGGTTGGACCCGGACCCGGTTCGGGCCGACCCTGGGGGTATCGGGCCGGGACGGACCGGGACCGAACCCCTTTAATACTGAATCTCTTCCAGTCGGACACCTATAACTTATGCTACGGGCCTCCGATCGACGCACCATTTGTTTTGATTCCATCCTTGGATCGAGTCGGTCATTTCGGTATATCACACTCAAGGTTTAGGAATACTTTGGGTTCGGCTGAGTTGGTTCGTACACGAAACCAACCGGGCCCTTGGAGCGGAAATGCTCGTAACTTGAGCTCCGGACGTCCGATTGATGTGTCGTCGACTTTGTTTGATTCTTCTTAGTGAGAAGGATCTTTTGGCTTACTCCGCCCAAGGTTTGGTTGTAGGTGGAGTACGGTCGAGTTGGTTTTGACTTAAAAACCAATCGGGCCCCTGGGATGAAAAAGCCAATAACTTCCAGACCGGGTGTCCGATTGACGCGTCATCTATGACGCTGAGTTCCTGTTGACGGTACAAAACATTTGGATACATCAAATCCGGAATTTGTGTCAGTTGATGTATCAGCCTCTCGGTTCTTGGAGTGGACCCTCTCGAATGAGCTTGCTGTGTGCGGGAACCCTAGAGCTGGCTGCGTTTGCGCCTGTGACGATGACGATGAATGTACATAGATCCTCAGTGGATTCGACGTCGGCGACTACAACACTCAGCGATCCTACCTGGATCAGTGCTACCGATCTTATGTGGGTCTGATCCTGTGTGGGTCAGTGCTTAGCGGTTCTGGGTGGGCCAGCGCCTACAGATCATGTGTGGGTCCGATCCTGTGTGGGTCTTTGCGGGGGTTAGTTACATATCGATCCTGTGTGGGTCAGATCCTTTGTGGGTCATTGCGGGGGTTAGTTACCTATCGATCATGTGTGGGTCAGATCCTTTATCGGTCTTTGCATGGGTTAGTACCTATTGATCCTTTGTGGGTCTGATGGCTTAGATGAATCAGTGGAAATATCTGATCATATCTAACGTCCTACAAAGATGTATTCCTGTGTGAGCTGAAAACCGGTTTTGCTTTCCTATGTGGATTATGTTGTGCTATCCTGTGTGGATTTACATTTTGCTTTCCTTTGTTGGCTGGGTTGTACATAGGCTCGGATGTTGGAGCAGAATGAGAATTGATGACTTAGGTATATGTATGGGCATCTACCTAAGCAGTGTCGGATGTTACTTAGTGATTGTATCTTTCCTTTGTGTTTTAACTTTTTTGGATTCTGGGAGACCTTTGGGGGTCTCAGGGTCCCTACTGAGTAGCTTATACTCACCCCTGCACGGGCTATACCTGCACTACGTTGTGTTGGTTGCAAACGACGAACAGTGCTTATCGTGGTTGAGGCTTGCGGAGTAGGTTGGTACTTGGAGGTAGACCACTGGGCGGGACGATCTCGGAGCGGAGATAACCGTCGCGGGAAGAGGCGTCGCGGAAGGAGACGTCGCGGAAGGAGACGTCGACCTCTGAGGAATCTGGCATTCTTCACGTTTGTCGCATTCTTCGATGAAGAGGATGAAGAAACTCAAGTCTCCCTTATCTTGTCTCCCAAAGCTCTCAAGAAACAAACCTCCAACCCAAAATAAATTAAGTCCCTTACTTATTTTATTAACTCAACTTAAGGTTTTACATTCAAAAGTTTAATTTAATCCACATAATTAAATATCAAAAGATGTCAAAATTAATGAAAGGTTATGGAAGGTTAGAGAAGGTGAAGGGGTAGGGTTTGTGTGGGCCCCACTACCCTCATAACCTCCAAATGGATGTTGGGTGGTTTCCCCAAACATCCACCCCAAGCATTACACCACTTATAGTAAAATAAAAATTGTAGTTAAATTTTTATTTTAACATCTACAATTTTTATCAACAACAATCGATAAAACGCAACTCTGGAAAAGGTGTTCCTAAGAAATTATCGGCGCTGTGAATCCATCTGTGCCCTCAGAATTCGATTCCGAGCACCGGTCCAAGAGTTAGAAATTCCCGCTCGTTCGTTCACTGAACTTACTCTAGCAAAACATCAGATAGAAATTTAGGGCACACCGGGCCTCGGAATCAAGTGTCGTCAGATACTGCGTTCTTATAAAATCTCAAAGAAAATTAAGCAAAAATTTTCCTTGAATCTTACGGGTCATTACACAACCCTTACCCATACTATAATGGAAATGTGAAAACATCACTAGGGTCTTTATCATTAGATATCCCAAAACATCAAAAGGCCATAATGCTATATGTGTATCATTGATTGCCTTATGAAGTCGGCACACTTCTTTTCTATTAGAGAGTATTACTCTCTTTATAATCTTACAATGATATATGTAAAATAAGTTGTAAGAATACATGGAGTACCACTTTCTATTATATTTGATTCGGATTCAAGGTTTAGCAATATGTTTTAGAAAATTATTCAGTAGGCTCTGCATAAGGAGTTATGTTTCAGCACTACATATCATTATTTGATATATAGCCAGTTTGATAGAGAAATTGAAACTCTATAAGGCATTATGAGAGCTTTCTCAATGGATTTATAAGGTTGTTGGGATCAAAACATTGCTTTGCTGGAATTTTCATACAATAATATATTTAACGTAAGTATTCAGAATGATCCTTTTTAATCTCTCTTTGGAAATAAATGAAAAACTACAACTTTATGGGATGATGTTGGGAAATAAATCTATTAGGACCAGATCTTGTTGATGAAATTGTAGAAAAGGTCATATATATTCAACAACACCTAAGAAAAGCTCAGAGTCGACAAAAAAATTATGCTAACAACCAAATAAAAAACCTAGAGTTTAAAGTAGTTGACAATGTTTTTTAATGAATATCTCCCTCTAAGAGAGAAATGAGATTTGAAAAAAGTTTAATCGAGCCCTAGATATACCGTTCCTTTAGAAATTACGGATCTTGTTTGGAAGGTAGTTTACCGATTGGTGCTTCAATCGAATCTCTCTAGAGTTCATGAGGTATTCCATGTATCACTCCAAATAAATTACATGCCCAATCCTTCACATGCATTAAACTCAGAAGTCAAACCATTGGATCAAGGTCATTCTTATGAAAAAAAATTGATAGAGATTTGGGATCGTAGGGAAAA